>CM035437.1:103104626-103237126 GCA_020310875.1 Ceratopteris richardii
GTGCCCTTGCTTTGTGGGATTCGGGGGCTTCGAAGGGCATTAGTCCTATTCACTAATAACTTGTAACTTGTCCTTTTTTTTAAATTAAAGTTTGGGAGAGAAGGCCAAGGTCGAACTTCCTTTTATAAAAAAAATGAGAACACTCCAAACAATAGTGAGACTTATAAAAGAAGTAACTTTCTAAAAATAGACCACAAAAGTGGCTTTGAAATGGAACTTCTAGACATAGTTAAAGGAAAGGGAACTTAGTTCAATCTTGAGCCTTTAAAATCATGGTTCAGTACCCATTACAAGGATAGTTAAGGGTATTGGAGCGCGCACTGCAAAGATAGTTAAGAGAAATTATATAATATTTTTTTACTTCTAACATGAAACGTGAGAAATGAACATTGAGGTATTCTTACTAAATCTTATCCAAGATAGGAATTTTCATTAAAAAGCTTGTGGTATGGTTCTATTGTTTTTTATCATAATACCTAAATGAAACATGAACGCATTGTAGCAAGTCTCTCTCTCTCTCTCTCTCTCTCTCTCTCTCTCTCTCTCTCTCTCTCTCTCTCTCTCTCTCTCTCTCTCTCTCTCTCTCTCTCTCTCTCTCTCTCTCTCTCTCTCTCTCTCCCCCTCTCTCGTTGTATTTCTCGGCATGAGACTCCAAATTAGCATGACCTAGATAATTTATGTATCTTTGGCTAGTTCCCTCTTCCATGCAGCCTCCTTCTATGCCCAAGCTTTGGAATAGTTTTTCTTCCTTCGATCAATTAGAGAAACTTTAGGTCATCACCCACATTTCATGCTTTCTATTAGTGTGTTGAGAGAGTGTCACTCATTGCCTTCTTCTCTTCTTCCCCAAAGTTAGATATGTTGTTACGTTGATCTTTTTGTCTTAGAATAGAGGTAATCTCAAAGGGTTTTTTCCATTGTCATCTCCTCTTGCTTGTGTTTAAATATTAAATTGTTTATTGCAATATTGTACTATCTATTTCTTTTGTGATCTATCAAGGCATCGTTCAATTCACATTCTTCATTTTGAATTTTCATTTTATCTCAAATATTAAGGAATCTTGTCTAATAGTATTTAGGATTTAGTCAAGTGTAGCAAGGCATAAGTGGGTTCATGTATGGAGTTATTATTTGTATCTATGATGGGAAGAACTTAGTAACTAAATCTAAAATCTTAATAATTATATGGTTCTAGAAAACAATGAAATTATATATTTGGATCATTATAATTAGACCCATATTCTTGGGTTATTAATTAATAAATATTTAAGAGTCTTTATGGTCTCTCTATATGTCTTTCGCAAATGACTAGATTCATTATCTGTACTTCAAAGTATTATATTTTTCCTAATGAATAGGTTCTAAAAATTGAGTCAAGATAGTATAGGTATTTTTGAAATTTTACTTTGAGGAAATTATTCTTTCTTTCTATTGAGATGCATTATATTCTTTGAAAAACTGTTTATCTTCTTGAAATTAGCTATTGCTTTTTAATCTTAAAAGAATCTTTGCTTCATCATGTAGACAAAAATAAAAAGGAAGCATACTTATATATATATATATATATATATATATATATATATATATATATATATATATATATATATATATATATATATATATATATATATATATATATATATATATATATATATATATATATATATATATATATATATATAGTGTGTGTGTGTGTGTGTGTGAGTATGTATGTATGTATGTATAATTAAGGGAATCATAAAAGATATCATGGCATTATTAGTTATGAATAAATGTTGGATCAAGAAATCCTTTTTTTTTTTTTTTTTGTATAGCTTCTAGGATGAAGATCAAAGACAATAAATCAAGTGCCATAGTAAGGTATATCTAGTTGAAATCAAGGTAAATGTGGAAACACATGAGAATAGGAAAAAATATTGAGAATTTATATATTGCTTAGGTAGGCTCCTTAGCCTAAAGGAGATTTTTTTCTCCAAATTTATAAAAAAAATCAGTTTTAGTGTGTTTAAATACTCTAGTTTTGTCAGAGAAAACCTAACCTTGATCTACATGAGATTAGAAAGGGCTTGAGAAATTCCAAAAGGTCCTTGATATGATGGGAAAGGGGGTTCCAAAGATTAAATCTCATATATGGATTCTTCACGAGAGAAATGATTTAGAGACTATTTGGCATACTTAGAATCTAAGCTGAATAATAACAATGGAGATGGTAAATTGATGGATTATAGCACAAAGATTTGGGATCCAACCATCAATAGATAATAAAAAGAACATTCTTTGAATGATATTGGTAGGTGGAGATTGAATAAAGAGCATGTTATGCTACAATTATATGTTCCTTAACATCAATGATGTACCGCTCTGCATGTTGGAAGAAGATAAAATAAGAATTCACTAAAATGTCAAATTCTATGCGTTCATTAAATTTTCGAGCGATGGATTTATACCCCGAGTTTAAGAAGATGACACCAAAAGAACAATGTTCTTGGATTATGAAGTTTAGCATTTGGGAAAATACTTTTAAAAGGAGACCAAACTGTGAATCGCACTAAAATAATAAGAATCTTCCTAGTATTACATTATTAACAATAGGCCCTAGTGAGCCAAAAGATTGCTAATTGAGAATTCAAATAAGTACAAAGGAAATCCATGAAAAGGTATATTACTAAAGAGGGGGATTTTATCTCAAAATTTATTGGGCCTAGAAAGAGATGTCTATCCGTGGAAGCACCAATTGTTTATGATATATAGTTGCAAATATGGAGAACTTCAAAGGTAGATAAACTCAGATTGGGATGTCATTTGTGAAAAGACATGGAGCATAAAAAGAAGAATATATGCCAATTGTTTTTCTCCTACCCTTAAAACGATTATCCTTAGCTATCATGGAATCAAGCTTTGTTAGGATGAGCTGCTATAGACTTATGTAGGGTCTAGGAATATAAAAGAATTGAAGTTTTCCCAAGTACAAAATTCTTATAATGGTCTAGACTGCCATGGAAGGTATGATACCAAATGCATGAAGCCGATTTTGAAAGAAACTCAGGTGTTCACCTTTTTTAGGTATGCAGGTTCATTTAAATGAAGGCTTGAAAACAGATGTAAATATGATCAAAGTTTAGCTACATTACAGTTAAAACCAAAATGTAAGTAGCTTAATGGTGGAAATGCGTTTCTGTCATGTTCATCAATCAACCTTTAAGATGGAGTTCATCTCTGTTGGTGAAAACGACAAAACGCTTCTGCGAACTTCAGGAATCTATTGGAGAAGATACGATATGGAGGACTTGGATGCGCACGAGTATGAGCAAGCTCAGAGTTGCAGATTCGCGTCACGACTCACGATCTTTGAAGAATGACAAGTCTAACACAGAGAAGAAGTAAAAATGCAATGAGACGGAATGTTTAGACCGAATACAGAATTAGCCGTAAGTTTAGACCGAATGCGCAATTGGCGCAGTGAACAGAATTAGCTTATGAAATTTCAAGGAATAAATCTTTGCTCTCCCGGATTCAGGTTTTGTTGGCAAGAGTGGCCGAACATTGCATCAAAACAGTAGAATTCTGTAAAAGGAGAGGTGCTATGGAGGATTTCGGCCGCATAAAAAGTACAGAAAAATTCGGTGTTGAAAATCGCATGTCACCTCTCTGGCGAATGGCAATTACAGAAAAGTCAAGAAGTAAACAGATCTTGTCTTTTGTATCACTATTAACAAGATCTTCCCAGCGATGTGATTATTGTCACTATTATTGAGTTGTAATTACTGTGAAAAGACGCCAGGTTCAGCACGACAATTTGATAATGTATCCACTGTGGCATAGGATCCTGATCGTAATCAGATTAGAAAATAATCTTTGCTACAGGTACGGCAGAGGGCTCACACATATTCTCGAATGGAGTGATATATGAAACGTTTGAGCTATTTCCTATACTTTTTCGTTTGTGAAGCCGAGAAAATCGAGAAGTTCATGACGGAATATTTGGTGCATTCTCAAAGGCAGAGATCATCAAGAATGACGGAAACTTGTTTGTATTCTACTGTGTTGATGTGACAAGCAGAGACAGTTTCTGAATCCGTAAAGCTGGAAACATGTTCTGGTTCGTGAATGCAGTCAACTGACACGATTGAGGACGACCGGTTCATATTAGATGCAAGCACTAACTAAAAAAATTAATATAGAGACTTTTTGTTTTATAGCAGAAACAGAAAGTATAAAATTGATGCAAAAAAGAGACAAATTACAAAAGGAGAGGACTCCCTAGAGTTGGGCAGTCCAGCAAAAACAGACGGGCCACTGGATGAAGTGGGGGGCCCCGCCACTCAGGAATAGGAGATTACATCATTTGTCCCTCAATATACATGTCCAAAAATCGGACCATATTAAGTCTAGTCAGAGAGTAGATCTTCAACATTTTGTCTCTCCAAGGATTACAATGGTAGTTACAACCACTAAGGCAGGGTTAGACTCATGAGGAAAATCATTGAGAAAAGAATTACACTGGTTCAAAATTCTTCTCATTCCCACAAGGCAGGAGAAGAGTTGATCTTTACTGTTAACGGCAAAAACCTTGTTGTTCCTGTTTTTCCAAATCGACCAGAGGATGTGAGCTCTCAGAAATTGCCATAGAACAATATCCATCCTGTTAGATTCACCAAGAAGGAGCTCTCTGAAACCAGGAATCTTGAGTCCTGAGTACTTGCAGAACAGGTTGATGCTGATATATGTTATTCAACTTCAAAAGAACATATACCAGCATCAAGACACTCACTGGAAGATTGAATAGACACTCACTGGAACATCTCTTGGTTCCAATGTGCCTGGTATATGTTATTCAACTTCAAAAGAACATATACCAGCATCAAGACACTCACTGGAACATCTCTTGGTTCCAATGTGCCTGGTCTTTTCCTCCATTAAACAGTCCTGCTTGCTGTGGCTGAAAGCTAGAAAGTAAAATTGATGCAGGGTTATGCTGCCACTGTGGGCTTATTGAGAAATCTAATATAGAGACTTTTACTCACGAAACCCATAGAATGAAGATGCGCGTCCTGCTTCGCTCAAGTAAACGCCATATTCCTTCGCGATTTTATTTTTTCAATTTCATTTCAATCACCATGCAATCAGGAACGAAAAATCTTTTCCCCTGTCGTTCACCACCTTTACCAATAGAACTGTTCAAAAAAAGAAATTTTATTTTTCATGCAACAGATGCTGATTTTGGCTTGTGGATTCTAGAAATGTTCGCAAAAAATATTCATTAATCAGATGATGAAGTCGCAAATCAATAATGATATAAGATAAAAGAACCTCGAGAAACAGGTTATACAAGGTTCGCAGATTAAGACCCTTCAGTGATAACTATTCTGAGCTGAGTGGACTCGAAGAATCTGAATATCTGAAGCTTTAATTTTCCATGGTCACGCGTCAAAATGCTAAGGGTCAAGCAGAAGTTAAATGCTGATAGTCTTGAAATTCACCCATTTCTTGTCATCTTCAAGGTTTCTGCGTTTACAGACGGATTGATTTCTAGGACAGCTTTCAGTTTTGCAGAAACATTGTCTGTGGGCGCCACAATATGTTTGGACACATAATTCATTACAAAACGGAACTTTTTTTCTGTTTCCTCTTTCGATAAAAGCTTTGGATGTGTCCATTTACTATTCAATCGAATCAAATGGACGTGCCGATTTACTCGTCGATCAAACAAAATGGAAATATATATGCCACTTTACCATTCAACTGATAGGCTGTCAAATCAAAACGATCATTCATTGCTCAGCCAATATGGTTTCGGATACAGCGCGCTTGTCATGTTTGCAATATAAATTACATGCCGCGGTGAAGATGTTGATGGATTGGAGGTGCCAACAGACCATATCTTTACAATTAAGAAAGGTTTTACACATACTGCATCTGCCGTGGTATGCATTAAAAAATCACGACAGATCATACGCACGCTTGCGGAACGCATATGTAAAGAAAACATTTCGAGTGTGTGCAGTGCAAAAACAGCATTTGCCGTAATATGCATTATGAATTAACTAGTTATCAGACACACCCATGGAGTCTGCACATTATAAGTGTGTCCAACGCATGCTTCTGGCGAGGTATGCATTGACAAATCAACAGAGATCATGCACACGCTTGCGGAATGCAAGCATCGAGTGCTCGATGTACTGGTCTGGAGCGCAAGAGTGACCTGGCCATGGAACTACGGTTTTCGTCGCACATCTGTTCTTCTGCGTAGAACTTGAAAGAAGACGATCATCTTACTACTGTTCACCGAGTTACGGTCTCTCCTCAAAGGCCTCCCCGACACGGGGGGAAAGGCACTCGCATGATACTCCATGAGCCCTTGGAGATGGTCATTGGTATCTCAAGCCAAGCTGGCCGTTTGTTGTGCTTACCAAAGTAAACAATTTCCACAGGTCTTCCCTTTCCTCCACTCAATGGAGCTAATGGTGACACATGGAACCTCGTAAACCACTCTGTTGCAGCTTGAAAGAGGTGAATCGATAGATTGTGATTCTCAGATACTAGATTTAGGGCGTAAAATGAAGTAAGCTGATTATGCAACAGTAGTCATAAAAAAGTCTAGGTATGATGATTAGCAAAACCAGCTATCAGAAAGGGTAGACATAGGGGTTTACCATGGTCCGACACCAGCCCAAGAGGTTTTGAGGGGTTGCATGAGATCAAACTAGGAAGTACAAGGTCTCTATGTGCATATTATCCAATAAATACGAACACTAAAACACACAAAAATAGAGAGACATAAAAGATTAAAACAATACACATTATTGGGTGTAATCTTCTCCCGTGTACTCTATTATACAAGTCTTTAGAGTGTACATGTCTATCGATTTTCATTACATCCAAACAAAGAGGTTACAATGAGGATGGATAGTTAGAAAGGCGGCCCCACAATGCAAAAGTAGCTCGCTTTTATGGTGAACCTTAACTTTATTTATGAAAGTTTTTTTTTTAATATAAAGGAAGTTCGGCAATAGCCTACTCTCCCGGACTTGAATTAAATTAAGAAACAAAGGTACAAGCGAAGGGGACTAGTGCCCACGGGACCCCCCAAATCCCACAAAGCAGGGGAAGCTTGATTGAATCCTAGGTTGCATTACAGAGAAGGTTAATCACCCTCTCATCGCCCTCATGCGGGGCCCACTTGGGTTTGAGCTTGTTGTTGATCAAAAGGAGGACTTGATGGTGCCTGAAGGGGGGGGACTTCTTACTGTTAACGATCCTTTTGCCCAGGAGGAATAGTGATTTCTCAATCGACCACTCCCTGGGGGGATCGCCGAAGTTGAGAGCACACCTCTCCCGCCAGATTTTCCACAGGACTTCCCCTCTGATGGCGTTCCAGAGTGTCGCAGAGCAGCCGATCGCTTCTCCCAAAAGGACTTGTTTCCAACTAAGCTGTTTTTGAAGTCTGATTTTCATTCTAACCGTCTGCCAGATTCTGTAGGAGTTGGGGCAAGTAAGGAAGATGTGTGGGACATCTTCGATAGCACGGTGGTAGCGTTTGCACCAAGGAGGGATCCCACAAAGTTTGCTAGCCTTATGGTTGGTCCAAATTCCTCGATGAAGAATTTGCCATAAGAGGACAGACTTCTTAATCTCAATAAGTGGGTGCCAGATACCCATGAATTTCATGTCCCACCGAAGCCGCGTCCAAGACAGGCACCACTTCTTGTTGAGGCTGATCTGGAGGTCAGCCGTTTCTTTGATGTTCGGGATTTTGAGTAGGCTATTTCCATTGTGCCATTTGAGACCAAGCGAGTTCGGTGTGTCGTGTCCCATGAGAAGGCGAGTCTTGTGACGATCCCAAGCGAGGCATCTGCTTTGCAAAGTGTTCCATTCTTCGTAGGAGATGTTTATGCGAGGGTCAATATCCTCGAAGTTGATCCAGTTGTTGGTGTCATGTTTCCAGAGGTGTTTCCATTTTTTGAATCCTTTGTTCCATAGCTTCTTGGCATTTTGAATGTTCCACGACTCCACACTCCGGATGCCATGTATCGGAAACCAGACAGAGTCGTTTTGTCTGATTCCGGCCGCCCACTTCCAGTCCTCACTAATTCTTGTGAAGCTTTTGACTTTGGAGCCTTTCGGGAAGACGGGGATCGGGGAGAAAAGCAGGGTCATGATGTCAAGATTCTTCCAGTTCGGGAACCCCGTGAGGGCCAACTCATTCTTGTTTCTGAAGATCAGCTTGGCCCACGAGGCCTCCCTATTGCACCAAGCCTTAATCATCCATTTGGCTGCCAGCTTGTTAGCCATACACCCAATGTCCAGGATACCAAGCCCCCCGCTATCTCTAGGGCTATTGCAGATGGCCCATTTGATTTTAGGCACCCCCCTTCTGTTATGATCGCCCGTCCAGAGAAAGTTTCTACAAATACTATTCAGTTTGGATAGGCTTTGCTCATTCGGTCTCCAACAAGAAAGGAAATAGATGATAGAGGAGAGGAGGAACGTGTTGATGACCATCGCACGCCCAGCGAGATTGAAACTAGATTGGCTAAACTCGGTCTCCAACAAGAAAGGAAATAGATGGTAGAGGAGAGGAGGAACGTGTTGATGACCATCGCACGCCCAGTGAGATTGGCTAAACTCGAAAACAAACTTAATTATTTATGAAAGTTACTTTCTCTAGCAATCCTTATCTTCAAGTGTTATTTTGAAACTAAATAAAGTCAACCCTCTACGTGGGTCTTTTGTTTAGAAAATATATGGAAAATGTAATGTCTCTTATTATATCCAAATGCATCCACATCCTAATGAACCTTCACCTACTAAAATAAAAACAAACCAACTAATTCCTCATATTTAACACACATAATGCAACCAAGAAGCTCACTATCCTGTAGCTAATATGGATTTAAAAAATCCAATAATTCCATATTCCATAACTAATAACATGCCCCCTAGTTGGAAAAGTAACTAATCTCACTTGAAACAAAGGAAAATAGACATGAATGGCCAATAAATGTCACATCAATGAACAATAATAAGGATGTTCCATTTGAAAAGAGAAACAAATGCATGGAATTCAAACCCTAGAGATTAGATCTATTTAATGTGATTGTGAATGATATACAATAAAAAAAATATCATAATGTGGAGTAAGAGATTTCTTATGAATCCACTGAGATTCTTCAATAGAATAATTTTATATTTCACCAAATATTTATGGTATTGATGACTAGAGCATGTATTGGTTATATCAAATCTATAATTTTCTTTGGAATCAATATTTTAGAATCTTCCTCAATCATAGGAGGATTTTCAAGAATGAGAGTGATTGGTGGATTTCCTTTGAATGGTTTAAAAGACTAATTTGAAAACAATTAATGTATATTCTAATTAGATGGTATATATAATTTAAAAGGATTTTCATTAATCTTTTGAATAGTTTATATCCAAATTTTAGGTCACTTTTACTAAATACATGAGCTCCTCAAATTTTATCTAGCAGACTATCTATTCGAGGAACTCGATACCAATTCATAATGGTGAATTATTTTCAAAGTCCTATAGTCTATACACACTATATAAGTCTTATTTTTTTCTAAGATAAGAGATAGGTGCTTCATATGGAGAGCAACCATGCATTATAAAGAAATTCGATGGTGATGCACCATAGTGTGCTCTTCTTCTCAAGAGCGGCACGACGATATCCTCGGAATAGCAAACTGAGCTCCTAGGGCCGCACACGGTACTCTGTACAGAGGCTACAGAATACGTAGGAAAAACACAATATACAGGGAGCACGAAGATAAACTTCTTAGGTCTTACAAATGCGGTTGAACTTACAGTCTGTGGTTGACCAGGCCACTATATGTTTTATTAAAGAACATATACAAAGAAGTGTCCGATGGCCATTTGGCCTTTCACATGGAAACTAACGGTAACAATCTCCCACTAAAGGCCAATATGGGCAAAGTAACTACGAGAGAAAAAGAAAGAATGATAAAGAATACCTGAGTGTAAGTAGAAAAAGTATACCTCACTTGATGGGCATGTTACACAGTATACAAGTGATTGTGTAAGATCATGAATCAAGTAACCCCCATCAAGTGACAGTAGTGTCGAAAGCTATCCTCTGGTGGAGCTTTTGTCAAAGCATCTGCATCATTATCTCGAGTGTGGACCTTCTCAAGAATAATGCGCTCAGTGGCTAAGCAATCTATAATGAAGTGATACCTCACCTCAATGTGCTTGGTCTTTGCATGATAGACCAGATTCTTGGCCAAAACAATGGCACTCTAACTGTAACTGAGCAAATGATGTACATGCTGAGGTAAACCCATATTACAAGCAAGATGAGAAAGCCACAATGCTTCCTTACATGCCTCGCTTGCTGCAACATACTCTGTTTCTGTGGTGGAAACAACTGTACATTCTTGAAGACGAGATCTCCAAGAGATAGCACCTCCAACAAAATGAAAAATGTACCTTGATGTAGACTTATGATTGTCTACACAACTAGCATACTCAGAATCTGTGTAACCAATAATGGATGCTTTCCCTCTACCTAAGCATAAACACTTCTCCTTAGTGCCACTCAGATATCTCAAAATCATCTTGACTGCTTCCCAATGTTTCTTGCAAAGATTATACATATATCTGCTCACAACTCCCACTGCAAATGCAATGTCTGGTCTCATAGCTACCATAGCATACATGAGAATACCAGCAACAAACTGATAGGGAATTTTGTTCATGAATTCATTTTCCTCATCTGATTTGGCACAATCATCCTTGCTCAATTTCACATATGTGGGTAAAGGTGTACTCAATGCCTTTCCACCCTACATATTGAACCTGTGAAGTACTTTGGATATGTACTCACTTTGAGACAGGTATATGCATCTTTTACTCCTCTCACGAGTAATGTGCATGCCAAGAATATGTTTGGCATCCCTTGAATCCTTCATATCAAATGTCTGACTCAACTTCTTTTTTAGAATTGGCAAGTCATAAGAGGACTTCCCAACAATCAACATATCATCGACATAAAGTATCAAGCATATCAAGCTGCCATTTGAGCATCTCTTTGTGTAGAGACAATGATCCTCATTGCTTCGAGAATAGCCTTGAGACTTCATAAAAGAATCAAACTTTTGGTACCATTGTCTAGGGGAGTGTTTAAGTCCATACAAGCTCTTCTTGAGCTTACAAACTAGACTTTCCTTTCCAGGAACTACATAGCCCTCTGGTTGTTCCATATAGATCTCATCTGTAAGATCTCCATGCAAGAAAGTTGTTTTCATATCCATTTGTACTAGCTCTAAGTCCTCCATTGCAATGAATCCAAGCAACATGTGGAGGATAGTCATCTTGACCATTGGAGAGAAGATTCTCTCAAAATCAACACAATGTTGTTGCTTAAAACCCTTTGCAACAAATCGTGCTTTATATTTTGGAGAAGCACTATCTGATGTGAATTTCAACCTCCTTAATGGGTTGTTTATGTATCTTCAACTCATTGAAAATGACATCACTGATTCTGATCACAGACCATGTTTGAGGATCCCATAAGCGATGCCCAAATTATCCTTCTTGACCATATCCAAGAAAAATGCATTTCTTTGACTTATGGTCCAACTTTTGTCTAATATTCTTGGGTATATGAACATATGCGTCACACCCAAAAACTCGAAGATGATCATAATATGGTGCCTTCCCTATCCATAACTCTTGTGCCACTTTTAGACCTTTGGAAGTACTAGGTGAAAGGTTAATCACATGAACTGCAGTCAATACTGCCTCTGCCCAAAAACCTTGTGAGAGGTTTGCATGATGCAACATAGAAATTACTCTATCTTGAATAGTTCTATTCATCCTTTCAGCTACACCATTTTGTACTAGGATATAAGGAGTTGTAAACTCTCTATGAATCCCTCTAGATTGATAGAAAAAGGTTGAATTCATGTGAGGTATACTCACCCCCATCATCTGAACATAAATCCTTAAGCTTAGTTCCTTTTTCAGTCTCAACTGAAGCAAGCCATTTTTTGAAAGTAGGGAATACCTCTTCCTTCGATTTGACAGGATATACCCAAACTTTTCTAGTAGCATCATCTATGAAAGTGACAAAGTAAAGAGAATCACCTAAGGACCTAGTGTGCATAGGACCACACACATCTATATGAACAAGATCTAAAGGCTGAATTGAAGAGTCAATGTGTGTCCTATGCACATTTTTGGTTTGCTTTCCATATTGACAATGCTCACAAAATGAAAAATCAGAGAAAGATAACACAGGTAAGTAGCCAGAATGAGAAACATTTTCCATTCCAGTACGAGATATATTGCCCAAACAACCATGCCAAATACAAGTCATAGGTTGTTGAGTAGCAACTAACAAGTGTTCTTTTTGTGATACAAATAAAGGATAAAGTGAGCCAACTTTGGTTCCTTTTGCAATAACCATATTGCCCTTAGATATATGAAAGGACTGAGCATAGAAGACCACCTTGTAACCAAGGTCATCAACTTTTGACCAACTGACATCAAAGTGTGTGATAACTGAAGTACATGGTGTGCATTATGCATAGTAAATTTTGAACCATCAATGAACTGCACAACTACATCTCCAATCCCCACAATGTCACATTGGTAAGAGTCACCAAGTCTCACGATACCAAGAGACTTTGCTGCATAATTAGAGAACCATTCTCTCTGTGGTATCACATAGAAAGAAGCACCAGAATCTAGAAGCCATGTGTGTGAAAGGAATCAGCCATAAGAGCCTCGATTGGCATAGTACTATCAAGTGTCAACACATCAGCATCATCGGAAATAGCATTAATTTCTTCAATCTTCATAGTGGAAGTAGATGGTGCAGGTAACTATTTAACATGCCCATCAACATTCTATCCTTTACCTTTAGCATTCTTTAATGCATAACAATCTTTCTTCATATGTCTTTTCTTATGACAATAATGGCATTCAATATCCCTCTTCCTTGATTTACTTATACTCTTATTTAGTTGGCCATTCTTTTTCTTGTTCTTGCTCTTGCCACGTTGCTGATTATTTCCTTGGTAAGAATCATGAACATTACATGCATCTCCACTCTGAGTGCCAACCATAGATTTTCTATGAATCTCCTCACTCAAGAGTTCTCCACATATGTCATCATACACGAGTTTACCACCAAGTGCACTATTGCTAATAGTTGTGCAAAACGTATCCCATGATGATGGCAAGGTGCATAACAACAATATTGCTTTCATTTCATTATCCATATCCATTTTTTGAGCCTGTAACTAGGAGAACATAGCATCAAACTCATTTAGATGAGCAACAACACTATCTGTGTCCTTCATGCAAAGGTCATATAATTTTCTCATTAGACACACTTTATTTGATGTTGTCTATTTCTCATATGTATTGCATAACTTCTTCCAAAGCTCCTCTACAATTTCATAGTCTAATACTATAAAGTAAACATTATCTACCAGGTGCAAGTGAAGGGTAGACCTGGCCATTTCATCTAACTCATCCCAATCATCTTCATCCATGTCAGTAGGCTTCTTTGAAATCCCATTTATTGGCTTCCATTGCCTCCTTTGAATCAACACATCTTTACTTTGATTCTTACATAGAGCAAAGTTTGTGTCATCAAATTTTCGGATCTCAAAATGGTCTTTGCCCTGCAAGTTATAGCTCCTCCTCGAAACACTGGCACTATACCTTGATCCACAAAATGTGCCTCAGACCTCTAATGCCATGATGGTAGAGAAGTGAATAGAATGATAATGGAGATAGAAGAGTCCAAACGCCAATGAATAAGTGTATCAATGGAGTAAATCGACCACTGTATAGTTGACAAAACCAAAAATCTGGAAAGATTTTGCTAGAGTATCCTTTGCAAAATGAGCGTATGACCAGTATCAAAATGTCATAAAATTGCACGTACTGACATGTTTACCTGCATAGTGAATCATTGACTCCACTGCATATAATCAGTTACCCAGTAGAGGCCAACTAGGCTTATCGAGCACCTATGAACAATTATCATACATCTCCTATGGCAAAGCTAGGTAAGTCTTCCACCTACATCACCAAAGAGAGCCCAACATCTGGGTGTCTCCCAGCTAAGAAAACCTCACCAAGTCCCTCTTTATCAAGAACGTAACCGCTATATCAATGACCACATGTACATACATAAGCGGTATCCACAAAAGCATACATGGTGTGTATGTGCTCAATATATGCAGCAAAATGACACTAAAAGGCTAAATGCATGGCCCCAAAAATATCCAACAATACTTACAATTGTCTATCAACTCTAATGTTTTATGCTCAAAAACCTGCATAAATTTGTAGCAGTTGCTCCCACCAAAACTGAAAACCTTTCGAGAAACCTATAGTTTTACGAGTCTAGCTGAAAACACAGGCATCTTTTTTATTGAAGACCTACGTATACCTAAAGATGAGCAACACGTCAATATCAACTTTGCATTTTGTTTGTAATTTGAATTGAAATAAGCATAGATTTACACACAAAAACGAAATCCAAATAGAATCATAAGAAATACCTAAAAAATCTAATTCATAAGATCCACATTTTTCCATTTTTATCAATATCCAAAAATGAAAATATATTTATAGTGATGATACTAATCGAGAGAGGCTCAAACTTAATTTGGAGCCTCAACTAAAGGTGGAAGAGGCTCAAGCTTAAGTTTGTGCCTATAGCCGAAACAAAAGAGGCTTAAACTTAAGTTTGAACCTCTAATCTCTCATGAGTGAGAAAGGCTCAAACGTAAGTTCAAGCCTCTATTCAAAGGAGAAGAGGCTTGAACTTAGGTTTGAGCCTCTAATCTCTTATGTTGAGAGAGGCTCTAGAGGAGCAAAAAAAACTCTATCTTAAGTTCCTAGAATCTATTATGAGTGCAAGAGTATCCAACTTAAGTCCAAAATTCTAATGGAAAAGATTTTGAGCCTCTTTTGAACCTTTTGCAGGTTCAATTTGAGTTCATGTTTTAGGCTCTATGTTGAGCTTATGTAATTTTCATAGACAGAGTGGAACATGTGTGAATTTAAATTGGATCCTCTACTCTCTTATGAGTAGTAAGGATTGAACATAAGCTACAATCTCTATCTAAAGAGGAAAAGGCCCCAACATTTAGCCACAGTAGAAGAGACTCAACAATGAGATCCTCAAACTTAAGTCCAAGTGGAAATTCAAGCCTTTTATCTCACACAAGTGGGAGAGGCTCTAGACGAGTGGAAGAGGTTCAAACTTAACTTCAAGCATTAAGCCTCTTGTCTTATGTGATATGCTTGAACTTAAGTTGGAATTGCTTTGCACTTTTGATCACTTTATGGAGTGTGATAGGATCACTCTATATATGGTTGCTATGCACACACAGAACATACACAACATACACAACACACACACACACACACACACACACACACATATATATATATATATATATATATATATATATATATATATATATATATATATATATATATATATATATGTGTGTGTGTGTGTGTGTGTGTGTGTGTGTGAGTGTGTGTGTGTGCGTCTCTCTCTCTCTCTCTCTCTCTCTCTCTCTCTCTCTCTCTCTCTCTATATATATATATATATATATATATATATATATATATATATATATATATATATATATATATATATATATATAGAGAGAGAGAGAGAGAGAGAGAGAGAGAGAGACGCACACACACACACTCACACACACACACACACAGATATATATATATATATATATATATATATATATATATATATATATATATATATATATATATATATATATATATATATATATATATATGTGTGTGTGTGTGTGCGTGTGTGTATGTGTGTATGTATGTATGTATGTATGTATATGTATGTATGTATGTATGTGCAGCATTTTCAAGCTCAAATACCTATGGTGCCTCAACATATAACCAAAATGGTAGCCATTATGTATAGACAAAGCTCGAGAGGAGAGAGAGAGAGATAGAGAGAGAGAGAGAGGAGACAAAAAGGGTGATAAGATAGACAAAGAAATGTCTCTCTTGCACATAGATGAACGTGGAAAGGTGTTCGTGCATATTAAACCATAAAGGTTGTCTATTTATACAAAAAGGGAAATGCTTAAAGTCAATCAAGAAGGATATACAAGGAGGATAAGATTTTGTCCTTGTTAGAGGAAATTCATATGTGATCAGTCTTACAAGCTCATAGCCAACAATCACCACCTTGAGCTTGATTATACATAGCTCTTTAGGAAGTATCCTTTCCTCACAACTAGGCTAGGGTGGTACAAATATATGTTTCTTCCCATGTACAAAGAAGGTGGTACCATGTTTCCATCCTTGCTTCAACAATCTCATGGGTGGTACAAATCCTTCCCTTTAAAAATATGAGGATGGTACAAAGCGAATGTTTTTACAATACATAATCATAGTTGAAATCGACTTGAGCTTCCTCTTCATTTGTTTTCTCTGCTATGTTCATGTTGGTTGGCTTTTTGTTGAAAATTCCTTTGTTGTTGTTGCCATAGTTTTTGTTGTTGCATAGTTGAAAATGCTTTGTAGAATGCTTTGTTTTACCACATATTTAGCAAGGGTTAACTTGAAAACAATCTTTGGATAAATGATTTGTGCAATTAAGATGAATGCATTTTGTAGCTCTTACAACCAAGGCATTTGAGGTGAATTCATCATGATTTTTTTAGCTTATTTTCATGTTGTTGTAAATAATTTATGACATTCTCTAGTCTAGGGATAGGGTTCTTTCATTTAGAACACTTGCAATTTGTCCAAACGTATCATCAGGTAGGGATTTGAGTAGAACCGCTACTCCGTCTTCATTCGCATCGATGCATTGGACATAAGCTAATTGGGTACAGATACTCCTTAGCTTGTTTACAAGTGTAGGTATATTTTCTCCTGGGGGACATCGTAAGAGAATAAAGCTGCATTTTAAGTGCTATTTTGAGTTTCTAGAAATAACTCCAAAGTTTTTCTATAAAGTAATCCATGCTTGATTTCCGGTAGTGCAATCATCATAAAATGTACGTAGTTATCATTAAGACATGTGACTAACATTCCAAGTGATTTCTTACCCTTTTCAATGAAATGTGTTAGCCCTTTTCTATGCTCAAGTGTTTTGTTTGGAGCAAGTGGCATTGTGACATACCATAGTTGTTTAGTCATGAGATGACCTTTATTGTTTGTTTGCCATGTGTGGAAACCTCTAGAGGCTTTCCTCTCATATTGGAGAGGTCTTACCAAAATCACTCACTCTAGTAGTGTCTAACTCCTTACAAAAATCTTTTATTTGATGGATTTATTGTGAATCCCTATATAGATAGGAATTATTATAAGGCACTAGTTAAGGCTTGATAGTGTTAAAATATTTTTATTATTGCAAATCAAGAGAGAAATAATCTCATGAGCCTTCTTAACTTTGAAAGTATGAGCGACATTACAATGAAAATTTGTAGATCAAAGAAAGGATGTTGTCCCAAGACCATCAAACTTTTCTCTTGTCATATTGTGTACAATGGTAGGCTTCATTCATAAAACCATGCTTCAGTGTGAAAACCATTTGGAGAGGTGATTGAATTATAGCGTTAATCTACATTACTTGTAATGAAAATAGTTCTCGTTAAAATAAAGGAGATAGACAAGAGTGCAACCAAAATGAGGAAAACTTTAGCGCAAAACAAAACAAGACCAACATCGCTTGCTACGCACCTTCGGGCCTTTTAGGTAAGTTGACTGAGTTGTAAACATTTTCTAACGCACAAGACGTTGACCCGTTGTAATCTGTTGATAGATGATTCCTTGGCCTTTAGTTTGGATGCACAAAAAAAAAAAAAAAACATGGTAGCACCCCTTCACTTCTCTCTCAATGCTATGAGAGTGATGTTTCCGACTGTTGAGAGTAGCATCTATCTATGGTGAAAGGTGTTGGAAGGGAAGGCAGCAGCAACCATGTTGTGTGTACAATTAGTGGTGCAACACACAAAAACATCAAACCAAAGTGTTTTAACCATAGATAGATGCTCCAATTAACATGCTTGTATGGATCGCTAAAAATGCACCTTTGTCTTTGACCTGCTAGTCATTTGCTTTCTGTACAGAAGAATTTTTTGTACAAAGCATCAATAAACCTTGCCATGGATAGACATAAGACCAGTGCGCGCATTTATGTATGTTGAGGGATCCATTTTTGTGGCAAGGATGAACATTAATGTTGTAGCACAAGTGGCGCACAACTGAGATCTTGAAAAATGAAGTCCCTCATGATAGATATAACTCTTTCTGTAGTAATGGCTATTGCGATGCAGCTTGGATTCATTTTTTGTACTCACTCTAGATTTTTTTATTTTTTTTTTTTTTTAAATAAAAGGAAGTTCGGCCATGGCCTACTCTCCCGGAATTTAATTAAAGAACATACAGAAGTTACAAGCAAATGGGACTAGTGCCCTTGGGACCCCTCGAATCCCTCAAAGCAAGGGTGGAACTTGCCGGCCTATAGCGTGTCACACAGGAGGTTAACAATCCTCTCGTCCCCCTCATGCAGGACCCACTTGGATTTGAGCTTGTTGTTCTCGATGATTTAGCACTTGTGTTCGCTTATAGTGGATTTTTTCTATCTATTTAAAGAGAGAACCTTTGTGTGAGAAGAAGGGGTAAGAAGAAGAGGACGGAAGGTTCATGAACTAAATTGATGTATGCGTTTCTTTCAAATTGAGTATCTCTGCATTTCTTATGATTCTATCAATCAGTCTATCTATTGTGGTGCTATCTACTTTTGTATATGTGATCAATAATGCGATAATTGAGTTTGATTCTATGATTCAGTATAGTTCAAATTTATAATCTAGTTTATTAATTGTATTCTATCAAATTTTTTGTGTGTAATAGTTTGTATGTGTTGAACCCCAACACATTTGGCGATCCTACTTATCTTGTTGAGTATGAAGCAAAAAATGAATGACAAAAGGAGCACAAAGATTTGGCAGAGTGTTTTATACTCAGGCTCAGGCTCGCGTTGCTAAAGTGGATTCGTAAGTTGATCAGGAGGAATGGTATGATGATCTCGAATACCAAAACTCTAAAGAGATTGTTGTAGACCAAGAAGGTGAGGGTTCTGTCGACGAAAAGTGAGGATGGTGGGAGGATTTTTAAGAGCATTGATCCTAAAAGGAACGATTGCAGGGGTAAGACGACGACTCCAATTCGACCCACTTACGAAGACCACTAGGCAAAGGCCTAGGACATCACCTCAACCAACACATATGGTGCAACCACTGCCTAACCCTAGAGTCAAGGCATGTAAATTCAAAGGGGGGTCTGGAGAAGATGTAGATTGTCATGTTGCTCAATTTGAAAAATAATGGCAAGCTAATGGGTACACAACCTTGTGTAATGATGTCGTTAAGTTGAAGCAATTTCTGGCAACATTGGAAGGAAAATACATGAGCTAATTTAGTCAATATGGCATTGCACATTTTTCTAACTATAATGCTTTAAAGATAGCATTTGTATAGAGGTTTGGAAGAGAAAAGACCCCAACTGACATTCTCAAAAAATGTAGATCCATTAGGTAGAAGAAAATGGTAGTAGAAGATTATGTGCAGATGTTTCGAATTTTAATAGATAGAATAGAGGGTAATTAAAGACCCATGGATGAAATGTTAGAAGTTTTATTTTTTAAAGGATAAGGAGTAATTTGAGGAATGCAATGGCCAGCATAGATATTTTGGGTGGATGTAATGGTTTAGTGCTTGTTGCGACCAGGGTCGAAAAGAGATTTGTTAGAATGAAGGGGAAGTATAGTAAACATGAAGTTTTTGAGTTAGGGGAAGAATTCGAGGCAGCATCAGTCTCAGATAATGATGGGACAAACACAGGTTTAGATAGTGAGTTAGAGGAGGTTAATTGAGAAAAATCACAAAGTAAAAGCTCAACATACCAAAAAAGAGGATTTGATAAGTAAATTAAAGGAGTTTGAGGTCTTTGAAAGCACATGAACAACACAAGGAAGAAGAAGAAGCTTTGAGCACAACACACAATATTGAATGTATTATGAAGAGAATCTACAAAAATAAGTGACCCGTTAGGGTTATAGGCATATATAATTTAAGAAATTAATAGCACATTGGAATAGACTAGTAGAGAGACTTAAGAGAAAAACATTGACAAAGATAGATGTAGAGTGAGAGATAGAGAACTCAAATTCTTAGATTGCCTCATAATGTAGTTACAAAGATGGTGTTATCCACCCATGCTCTACCAATGTGGAGCTTAGATGGCAATCGAGACAGACTCTAGATGAAGGGCTTAGTAGTGCACAATGCTATGTAAAGCTCAATGTGGGCCATTCTTATATAGCTTTTACAAGATAGATAAATGTAGTCAGGAGATACGAAAGTGTTGGTAAAATATACAATCCAACAATATCTCCACAATGAGAAGTCCTACCATCTCGGCCCTAGAAGTTGAGGGGATAGGACCCCTAGACCCCGGAAAAGGGGGCAAGCCATCCTTTGGCGCACCCCCCCATTAGGGTTTAATGGGGGAATCGAGCGATGCCACAAGGCCTTTATTTCTGCCTTGAATGGCACTCAATGGACCAAAATTTTATGACCTACCTAACCTAATGGCTAGGCTTACAAAGATAATCTATAACCATCAACGATCACACATGGGACTCATCTAGCTTAAAAGTTAGGGTTCCACAAATGTCCATGCTCTCACAATGGCTTCTTCTCGTAATGGGAGCCTTAGAACTTAGAGCACCATGGATCATTTGTGGTCACTTGAGGGTGGAGTATTGAGCATATCTAATAGCCCCCTCAATGTCCACCCTATGGTGAACTAACTCCTTGGTCGAGTCCCAAGCTATAGAAAGTGTTGAAGAAGTTGCTCTCTCTCAAGAGCCTTGGCGAAGATGTTTGCTCCATTTTCTTCAGTTGGACAATAGCTTATCTCCACGATCCCATCCTCAATCAACTCATGCACATAGCGATACTAAATTTCTATGTGCTTGATATGTGCATGGAAAACATGATTCTTCGCAATGGCTGTTGATATATTTAGGTAGTGATGTGTGTGAACACACTAGGACCGCCGGGGCACTTTTTTCCCTCTTTAGGAGGTTTTTTTCCCCCGGCTTGTATATACGCATATTGCCCTAATGGGCTACTTATCTTTGTACATTCTCTAGTAATACATTCAGTATTGTGTGTTTGTGCTCCAAGCTTCTTCTTCCTTGTGTTGTTCGCGTGCTTCCGCAGACGTCTAACTCCAACAATTGCTATCAGAGTAGGTCGTCGCTTCATCTAGGGCGCCGTCAACACTCCTCCGTTTGCAGTCTCAGATTCGCACGAAATTTGGTGAGCATACTCAAGGTGTTTCAGAGATCAAAACAGCTTCGATCTGTGGTGTCGAAATCGCGATCTGAGCTCGTTTCGGCCTCCGAACACATTACCATAATGCTTGTGCAGGCTATTTCGTCTCTTTGTGCCAAAGGTATATACCAGTTTTTGTTCGCCAGTTTAAGCATCTCGAAGTCTGCTACAGGTCTAGCAGAACTCGTCTGGGTAGTTCTGTTCAACTTTTTGAGATACAGTCAATTTTCTGCATCAAGGTATTTTAGTCACCGGCCATGGCTGAAAGTAGTGATGTATTCCGTATGTTGGCTGTTGAGGATAAGTTGGATGGTACCAACTACCATTATGGGCTTATATGATGCGACATGTATTGGTTGCAAAAGGATTATGGAACATTGTGCAGGGTATTGAAAGACGTCCTGTTACACCTCTGACTACAGGTATTGCAAATACAGGTGTTGGAGCTGATGAAGATGGTGTCGAAGATGATGTTCCGCAGATTCCTATTCGTGCTACTGTTTCTGCTGCACCTACTGCAGAGCAGATTCGCTGGGATGGCAGAGATGCCTAGGCACATGCATTGATAGCTTTGTCTGTCAAACGTGCCATTATTCCTCATAAACGCTCTTGCAAAACAGCTAAGGATGCTTGGGATACACTTACCACATTGTACCAAGCTAGGAATGAGGCTCATGTTGCTTACCTCCAAAAACAGTTGGAGAGTGAGCACATGAATGAAGGTGATTCTATGGACAGTTTCCTAATGAAGAACAAAGACTTGAAGGAACAGTTGATTTCTGCTGATGAGGTTATACCAGATAGGTAACTTGTGCAGACCGTTATGAATGGTCTTCCTGATTCATATTAGAGTTTTGCTTCTACTCTTCGATTGATGATGAAAGGCAATCCAAATGCCTTATCATTTGAGGAGTTAGTCTCTGTTCTGTTGCAGGAAGATCAATCTAGGCAAAACAGGTCCATTATGCGAGTTGCAGACCAAGCTTTCCTGGCTAGTCAAAAGGGCAAAGGAAAATGGAGCTCTTCAACTAGTAAGCAGAAATCTGCTAATTCTGCATATTCAAAGAAGGAAGATAAAGATGAGAAGGAATCAGAAAAGCAAAAATTGTTTTGTAACTACTGTGGAAAATGGAGCTCTTCAACTAGTAAGCAGAAATCTGCTAATTCTGCATATTCAAACAAGGAAGATAAAGATGAGAAGAAATCAGAAAAGCAAAAATTGTTTTGTAACTACTGTAAAGGGAATGATCATATCATAAAGAACTGTCCAAAACTGGATGCTAAAGAGGTAAAGAAGAAAGAGGCTGGAATGGTTGTTGCAGAGGCCTCTACACCAAAAACAGAGTCTGCAAATCTTGTGCACAAAGAAGAATGGGCATTTACTACTGTCTACAGTTTTGACCCATCTTCTCATGATCATTGCATGTCTACAGTAGACTCAGATGTTTGGTATTTTGACAGTGGGGCAACCAAATATATTACCTCGCAGCACAGTTTCTTCTCTTCACTCGATCCTGCCCCTAGGGAATACTGTTACATGCACCAACAACTCCTCTTATCCTATAATGGGAGTTGGTAAGATCATTTTGACTACTGCTGATGGTAGTTCTTTCACTTTGTCAGATGCTTTATTTGTGCCAGGGATAAAAAAGAACCTGTTATCAGTTTCTGCATTAGCCAAGATTGTCTTGGTTGTGAAATTTGTTGATGACAGGTGTACAGTTCATGATCTGTCAAATGGCGATGTGATTAATTCTTCTGGCATTTTATGTCGTGGGCTGTATAAGCTCATAGACTATGAAAGATCTGAAAATGATTTGGCATGTGCAGTAAATGATTCTCAGGCTATGTCAGATGCAAAGCTTTGGCATGCACGCTTTGGTCATCTGAATTTTGCTAGTTTGCTACGCTTGCAAAAATCTGAAATGGTGTCCTCTTTGCCCAAACTTGAGGCACCTGGAAAGCATGTTTGTGAAGGTTGTATTTTGGGCAAAATGCAGCATTCCTCCTTTCCAAAAGATGGTTCACTTCGGGCTACACAGAAATTGTAGCTTGTACATAGTGATGTCTGTCGTCCTATGCAGACACCCTCTTTTGGAAATTACCTTTACTTCGTGACTTTCATTGATGATTTTTCCAGGCATGCATGGGTATATCCACTCAAAGCAAAGTCTGAGGTGTTCATGTGCTTTAAACAGTTTCTGGTTTTGGCTGAAAATCTGTCAGCATGTAAAATGGGCACCCTCTATTCTGATCGAGGGGGGGAATATATGTCTTCTGATTTTAATGCATTTCTGGTTGAACGTGGGATAAAACACCAGTATACAGTGCCTTATACACCTCAACAGAATGGAGTTGCTGAACGAAAGAACAGGTCACTCATGGAGATGGCGAGGTGCATGGTCAAAAGTCAAGCTTTACCACATAGTTTCTGGCTTGAGGCTGTCATGTGTGCAGCATATGTACTGAACAGGTGTCCCACTAAACCACTACAGTCTATCACTCCGTATGAGGCTTGGCATGACTGCAAGCCATTTGTTCCTCATCTGCATGTTTTTGGTTGTTTGGCATATGCACGAGTGCCTGAACAACATCGTAGAAAATTGGATGATAAGGCAGTAAAATGTATTTTTGTTGGGTACAGTTCTGAAAGTAAAGGCTATCATACGTATCATCCACAGACTAAACGCATTTTGGTTAGTCGTGATGTTGTCTTTGTGGAAGATGTTATTCAGCCATTGCTTTCATGTACTAAGGAGACATCTGTTAGCTCTAAAGACATGTATGATACTTTGATGCCTCTTTTTACAGGTGGACAGTCTAGTGCTAGTCCTAATGAGGCAACTTCTCAGCCTTTGTAGGTTTCATATGATGATGCAGATCATTCCATTTCTGATGCAGATTTACATGATGCACTTGTTGATGAGAGAGCTGATGTTGAGCAGGCAAAAACTATGCCAAAATGGCTGGTGCAAACTTTGTGTGACAGCAAATTAGATGCACCTTTGTCATAGTGTACTCGTTCAGGCTCTCATAGTGCCTCCTTTGCATCAGATTGCTATGCTATGGTTGCTTCTAGTCTCTGTGATGAGAATGAGCCTATTTCTTTTGATGAAGCATAGAATTCAGAAAATTCGATGGCTGCTATGCAATCTGAATATGATGCTATAATGAAGAATGGTACATGGTCTTTATGTGACTTGCCTCCTGGCAAGAAGGCCATTGGCACTAAGTAGGTATACAAGCTGAAGTGTAAACCTGATGGTACAGTTGACAAGTATAAGGCTATGCTTGTTGCAAAGGGTTATGCGCAAGAAAGAGGCATTGATTTTGATGAGACCTTTGCACCTACATGCCGTATGACTACTGTTCGGAGCATTTGTGCACTTGCAGCCCATCATGGTTGGAATGTACATCAATTGGACATTAAAACAGCATTTCTGAATGGTGACTTGCATGAAGAAGTGTATGTTTTTCAGCCCCGTGACTTTGTGCAGAAAGGGCAGGAAAACCAGGTGTGCAGGTTAAAGAAGGCATTATATGGTTTAAAGAAAGCACCACGTGCTTGGTATGAGAAGATACATGCCTATCTGGTTGCATATGGTTTTGAGAACAGTCCAACTGAAAGCACCTTATATGTTAAGCGTGCTAATGATGTGCTTCTGATCATTGTTGTCTATGTTGACGACATGCTGCTCACTGGTCCTATTGAGAAGCATATTGCTGATTTCAAGGCTGATTTGCATGCCTCATTTGAGATTTCTGATTTGGGGCATTTGCATCACTATTTGGGCATTCAATTTATGCAAGTTGATGGTGGAATGGCTTTGTGTCAAACAAAATATATTGACACATTATTGCAACGTTTTGGCCATGAAGACTGTAAGCCTATTGCCACTCCTATGGAGACAGGTTTACGATTGAGTCTTCATGATGTTGGAGATGCATTTGATGTTGTTCTCTATCAGCAGGCTATTGGATGCTTGATTTACTTATGCATTACTCGGCCAGATATTCAGTTTGTTGTCTCACATATGAGCAGATTTATGCATTGCCCAGGAGTCAAGCATTGGCAGGCGGTTAAGCGCATCTTTCGCAACTTGAGTGGTACTCGGCTACTTGGGTTGTTTTATCCCAAGGAGGGATCCCTACCGCCAGATTTGCATGCTTTTTCTGACTCTGATTGGGCTGGTTGCTATGACACTCGTGTGTCCACCAGTGGTTTTTGCTTCATGCTTGGTAGCTCATGTATATCTTGGTTGAGCAAGAAGCATCCTACTATGGCCACTTCTAGTTGTGAGGCTGAGTATAGGGCAGCTTTCAGAGAGACTGTTGAGTGTGTGTGGCTCAGATGCCTTATGGCTGATTTGGGTGTTGGCCAGTCTTCTGCCACCACCATCTTCACTGACAGTCAGAGCGCATTGGCAGTTGTGTTACACAGGAAAGTTGTGTGGATTGGGCAGTCTAGTAGCATGTTGAACATGAAAAAAAAGTTGTCAAAAAATGTTCTTTTAATAATTAGAGAATTGTTGACGGTTGTATTGACGTTCATGGGGTGTGCGCATGTGTTGCATGTATGAGCATGAGAATATGTAGGTACTTGTGCATGTGCGTCTATGTGTGTTGATTATGATATGTGGGCACCCTAAAGTTGTGGTGCGGTAATCTCATGTGTATCAAAAAGGATCCAAGAATGTTTGTATATATTTGCATTTCAAATTAAAGGTGTGAAAATACAACATATTTTTAGAAGCAATTGGGGAGTTCTGTGTGTGGAGTAGTGTGAATGTATGTGTATTTTCGATTGCATGTGTGTTTTTCTCAAATGGAATTTTGTATGTTCGTCAGTCATAATGAAAGGGCAACAAACGCAATAGGTAAGAATGAAACCGGAAAAAATTGTGTGACTTGCTTGGGGGGTAATAGTGCAATGCCACGCTTTGAGTCTAAACTGTGGATCCCTATCTAAAAATATGCTGTCTGGAGGCGACGTACCAATCCTATAAGTTGATAGCATGTCTGTTTGTGGCAGTGTAATAAATTGTTCAGTCCTGCGAGCTCGTATTTTTTGAGGAAATTCAGAACTAGGATTTCAAACGAGTCATCTAAAAGAACGCTTTGCAAGGTTTCAATTTTATTGCAATTATGTTGTCTCAGCAAATTATGAGAAGAGAAACTATGCAAAAGACCTGAATCAGTATACAGATGTTCTGTACAATCTTAACAATGCTAATAGGTTTTTTATTTACGTGATGTCTATGATGATATGCTTTTGAGGGGATTCAGCCACACTCGGATATTTTTGTACCATTGCTGGTGGGTTGTATGAAGGGGTCTCGCTTGCAGGATGCCTTTGAGGGGGCAAAATTCTGAAGCTGGACAGGAGGGAGCAGGCATCATCGCAATGAGCAAGTCCGGTCAGCCTCCAGATCTGAAGAAGTACATGGACAGAGCCGAGTGGTTGTTGGCACATTGCGGGGTTATGATCAGTCCATGAACCTCGTTTTAGATGGTACTGTGGAAGTTGATGGAAATAAAAGGAATGAGATCGGTATGGTGGTTATTAGAGGCAATAGTGTCGTGATGATTGAGACCTTGGAACCCGTAAACAGGCCTGGAGCATAGGTGTGGCATGTTTCACTATTTTTGGGATCGAGTTCACATTTCAAATTATTTGTATACAATGATCACATGTGTAATTTGGAGCTCTGTTATTTGTGGTTAAATCATGAGTATCTAATGTTATCAAGTCTAAAAATATATGGGACTTGAGAGTGATTGTTTGTTTGATTAAATTCCATCAACTTACTGTTCTCAGGCTGTCACAAAGATGATGATATTTGGTTGGTATATAATTTTTCATGTGGGGGGATCGTACTCTGTTCCCCCCTCACTTGTGGACCTATCGGCCTCTCCCGGCATGCAAGGAGGGAAGGGGCAGGGGTGGTCGGGGGGTTTGTTGCATGTGCAGCAAAACTTCGCCTTCGTCGGTGAACTTCACAAGGCAGTGGCTATGTTAGCAGAGCGATGGCGCCTTCTCAATCTACGAACAATGATGCCCTGAAGGTACCACTGCTTCGAGGGACAGATGCACAGGCGGCTCCTCCTGACTACCTTGCCAATGCAAATTGGCTAAGCTACCTGTTCTTCTATTACACCTTGCTCCTCATTAAGCTAGGAAACTCCCAAGCTATTGCTGTCAAGGAAATTCTAACGTGTCCTGCGGACTGCAATGAAATGCGACCGATTTTCATTGGCTTTATCCACACGAAGCTCAAAAGGGTATATGTTTCAATTTGCAACGTACATCATACGGATATATGTTTCAGTTTGAGTTAGTGGAGACCAAATCAAGGGTGTGAGGATTTCAGGGTTATTGAATTGCATGCGAGCCTGCAACATTATGCACGGGCTAAAGAATATCAAGGAAGTTAAGCAAACATCGATACACAAGATTCCAATGGCGTTTTGTATATGAGGCTTTTAGAAGCTTTAGGCTCAACAAACGAGTGGTTTTCAATCTTTTTACTCGAATATCTAGGATATGGGTTGAGTGCCAGATATGGCACGTGCAAATGTTGACTTGCTCCGGGACAATGGCAGTGGGAATCCAGAAAAAGGTCTTCAGGTTGGTGGTGTATTGGAGAATTTCGAGCAGGAAAATGTGGCTGCCCTTGTTAGCAACGAAACAGGACAGCCAAGTTGGCACTTGGAAATGCTTCTTCACTCCAACCCTTATGGTCTTATAGTCACAGATGCCCTGGAGCCGAACCAACCTATAATTTATGTGAATACAATATTTGAATTCATTACTGGATATAAAGCAGAGGAGATTCTTGGGCGCAACTGTCGTTTTCTTCAATTTAGAGGCTCGTTCGCACAACGGCGACATCCATATGTGGACACTGCTGTTGTATCTGAGATAAGAAGATGTGTACATGAAGGGGTGGAATTTCGAGGAGAATTGTTGAACTTTAGGAAAGATGGAACACCATTGATGACTTCTCTGTGTTTGACACCCATCTTTGGGGATGATGGCATCATGACACACATTATTGGAATTCAATCTTTCAGGGAGGTGAAGCTTGAGCTAGGACCTTTACCGAGTCCTCCTTGGAAGGTGTCTTCTCGTTACCAATTTGTTAGAACGTTAGATGACAGCTATCCACACAAATGCGTGAATTCTGAGGATTGGTTCTGTTGCTTGCTTCGTCTTAGTGATGAGGTCTTGGTTTTAAACATTTTGGCACTGTTGCCACCAAGAGATGTTGTATCATTATGCATGACTTGCAAACGACTTTACAAACTATCAAAAAGTGAGAATCTTTAGAAGCTTGTCTGTCAGAATTCCTGGGGCAGTGAGACTACAAACTTGTTGGAGAGTATACCAGGTTCAATGGGACAGGATTGGTGAAGGATAGCTAGAGAGTTGACAACTCTCGAAGCATCTGTATGGAAAAAAAGGACAGTGGGAGGGGCAATAGAACCATCTCGATGCAATTTTAGTGCATGTGCTGTGGAGACGAAAGTGGTGCTTTTTGGTGGAGAAGGTGTAAATATGCAGCCAATGAATGATACTTTCGTGCTAGATTTGAGTGCCTCTCATCCTGAATGGCAGCATGTACAATTTAGTTCTCCTCCACCAGGCCGATGGGGCCACACACTTTCATGCTTGAATGGCTCTTCTCTAGTCGTTTTTGGTGGTTGTGGTAAGGAAGGCCTGTTGAATGATGTGTTTGTGCTCAACTTGGATGAACCATCTCCATGTTGGCGTGAAGTCACAAGTGCTGCTCCACCCCTCCCGAGATCATGGCATAGCTCATGTACTGTGGATGGTACTACTCTTGTTGTGTCCGGTGGATGTGCAGATTCAGGTGTTCTTCATAGTGATACGTTCTTGCTCGATTTAATGACAGATAAACCCATGTGGAGAGAAGTTACAGTGACCTATAGGCCTCCTTGTCGGTTGGGGCATTCACTTTCTGTTTATGGCAAAAGGAAGATCTTGATGTTCGGTGGACTTGCAAAAAGTGGACCCTTAAAGCTGAGGTCAAGTGATGTCTACAAAATTGACCTGAATGAGAAAGAGCCTAAGTGGAGATATGTGACTAGCAGTTCAATGCCAGGAGGTTCCACACCAGGAGGAAGGTCGTCGGCACCATGTCTTGATCATGTTGACATTGCTCTCCCGGGTGGGCAGGTGCTAGTTTTTGGTGGGTCAATAGCTGGTATGCATTCTGCCTCGGAAATTTTCTTGCTTGATCCGACAGAGGAAAATCCTACTTGGAGAATGCTTGATGTGCCAGGACAGAAACCAAATTTTGCATGGGGTCACAGCACATGTGTCGTGGGAGGCACAAGAGCAGTTGTACTGGGGGAACATGACCTGATCATAAGCATCCATGATCAGGGAGCTCGAGGGAACTGTAATGTTGTTAAAGAGATCATATATCCTGAGGGGGCAGAAATTGATAGAAGGCTGATAGTTGTGGGAGACAGTACGTTATCTGTGCTGGAAATTTGGGGTGCAGAATATCAAGAGCAGGATGCTTTGTTGATCAGGCCTGAGAATGAGAACCTTCTCCGTGACATCTGTAAACGTGAAAGGGTGTTCATGGTTGTAATAGGGAGCATAAGTTGAAGTGGAAAGATAACTCTTATAGATTCTAAGGCAATCGCAGAAGCTCTTGAAAATGGGCTTCCTACACCTCGCCCTCCTGTTGACTTGGATCTTGATAAAGTGCTAGGGGACATGCCACGAAAGAGGTTTGAATTCACGTGTCAGGCAACTACACATGAGCCATTGGACCTGCCAGCTAATGTGACTGTCCATGATGCTTTGAAACGAGAGCTTCATCTACCTTCTGTCTGTTCTAAACGTTTTCTTACGACAAAGGTGGATAGGTGCGTGACTGGTCTTGTTGCACAGCAACAGACTGTTGGCCCTCTACAGCTCCCTCTTTCTAATGTGGCAGTTATTTCTCAGACATATGAAGGCCTTACTGGTGGTGCTTGTGCTATAAGTGAACAACCTATCAAGGGCTTACTGAACCCAAAGGCTATGGTTAGGTTGGCGGTGGGAGATGATTATCATTATGGTACCAGCCACTCCTTCCCCCACTCTCCTCCATCTCCTCTGCCCTGACTTGTCAGACCTTGTACCTGCCCTGGTCAGATCCAGTGTCCCCCACTTTCTCTGCCAACATCTGACAGCCACTCCCTCCCCCACTCTCCCTAACCTTTGTCAGACCTTTTATCTGCCCAATGCCCACTCTTACTCTCCTCTGACACCCACTTTCCCTTGTCTCACGCACGTGCACCCAAGGCTCTTGCAACCCATGTGTGGTCAAAAAGACATCTGACCTCTCCCCCTTCCCAGTTTATAAAAACTGGCACTCCTTGGCCATTGGTTGGTTAGCAGCTTGTTCGATCATTCTGAAGAGAGAAACAAGCACCATAGTGAGTGAGAAAGTTCTGCAAGGCTGAAGCAAGGGGGAGATGATCTGCACTTACGGGAATTGATGGCATGAAATCTACAAAGGCGATCGAGGTTTGGTTGCGTGATCGATTGGGGGCATCTGTGGAAGCTGTGCTACCACTTTGTTGCTGCGGGCGTCCGGTTCAAAGGGCCTGAACATCGTGGTCACTAAAGAAGGAGATCGAAGGAAAGGGTGCAGGTATAATGGTCAGGGGAAAGTGAATATGCACACTTATTTTTTTTGTCTGACAACACATGCATTAGTCTTGAGTTTCTCCCTGAGCACCTCTTTTCAAGTTCTGTACAAGGAAGGTTCATCACAGATGGATTGCATGTTGATTGAATGTGTGAAGAGATGGAAGCTGTCAAGTGCATGAGAGATTAAGGTAGTGACTCGCTGCAATGTTTTAGCCTTGCACGGGTGTATTCCTCCCATGATTTACAACCATCAAGCACTGCCCAATAAATCGATAGATGAATTTTGTGGAAACTTTGCTGAGAGTTGTGTCAGAGAGATGAGTAGTAAAGCCATTGTGCCGTCATCCAAATTGTACCCATGACATTTGCTAAGCTGCTGACTTGCCCCCTGTACGCACACCATTCACAATATATGCTTCCGTAATCGCGTTTTTTTTACTGTGCATACTTCACCTGACCATATGGTAAACACAACACCATGTTAAGTTACGATGTTTTGCTTAGTTCTAGCATAAAGTGTGATTTACACCTATTCACATGAAGTATATGGCCCAAACTGTGAGGCTTATGGTTTCAACATAATCAATTGTTCCAAGTGTTGGGAGGGTTGCTCTGCATTGAGAATATTCTCTGAATTGTTTCAAAAGTTTCTTTGACTTTAACTATTAGCTGCAGTGCTCTTGTGTCATACTCCATGTGCCTGGAATATTAGAAGTAGCGGCGGTGATAAAGCTATTCATCCCTTCTAAGGCATGACAAGCTCAAAACATAGATACCACAGGTTTGAGAGGGCATATCTTGTAGTACATTGAGCAAGGAATTATTTTGGGCATGGGAATTAGGGAATGTTGGTTCTTTTGATTGTGTATTTACTCACTCAACTGATCGACGCACCTCAATGACCTCAATCATAAAAGATTAGGGGGGGGGTTTTTTTGGCATAAAAGCTCATCTTGTCATTTCATCTGAGGAAGTGTCCAAAATCTATTGTGCTGATTAGTCTAACGTGCAATTGCACCTCCAACTTAGCATACCACGTACACCCTAGGTACCGTGACAAGGTGTGTGTGTGCTGGTAGGTTTGTGTGAGATTAAATGGGTACGAGTGCAGTGGTGTATGTGAGTATAGGTAAGTATAAACGAGTGCTTCATATGTTTGAGGGTGAGTTTATCTGCTCTGTGCAAGGTTGCTTGAGTATGGGTGTCTAGGTGAATGGGTACCTGAGTAGTGAACTCGACTCCCTAACTGTCTGAAGTTATTTACTTTGATGAGTAGAGAGTGTGTATTTGCTAGTGGTTGTGAGTCAGTAATTGGGTGAGTCTAAATGAGTGTGAGTGGGAATCTTTGATCGTTTAATCACCTGACCACAAGGGTTTGAGCATTTGCTTGTTTGATTGTGAGCACCCAATCATCTGAGGATGAGTGTCTAAGTGTATGCATGTGTAAATTGAGTATAGGCATATGAGCATGTTTCGGTGAGGGGTTGAATGTGAGCTAAGAGTAGTGTGGGAGGTTGAAGGGAAGAAAGAGAGTAAGGGTGAAGAAGAGAAAGAGTGCACTCTCTTGAGAAAGGGAGAGGGAGAGCAGAAGTGCGCTGTGTGAATGTATGTAAGCTGTTGTGGGAAGTGTGAATTTATGTGTGTGAAGCTAAAAGGGTAAGAGAGAGGGAGAGTTAGAGAGAGAGGTGAGGGCTGGTAGTGAATGCATGGAGGTGGAAGTAAGTGTGCATGTGAGAGAGGTGTGCTATTATATATTTGAGTGGGTGTGAATGCGTGAAAGAGTGGGTGAACGCGGGTGAGTGTGTATCATCCAAGAGAAAGAACCCCAAGAGGGAAAAGAGGATTTCCAAGTAGTCAAAACCGGGGATATTTGCTAAACTCTATTGGAAATATAGGACCAACCCTAGGACCAAAAGCTAAACAAGTGCAGTAATTTGCATAAATCTGGTATATCGGGCCTTATCCAGAATTGGCGATCCTACTGGGGATGAGCTTGGTACGTCTCTACGAGAGAGTGCCATAGGTTTGCGTAGCGCCACAAGTTGGCTGAGCTCTCTGACCCAGTGACTAGTACATGAGCGAAGAAAGTTCTTCTTCAAGAAGAACTAGGACTGAGAGAGAAGAGCGAGCCGCTCGAAGGGCTGAAGCTCAAGAAAGGCGTATGCAGGAATCATATGAGACATCTTCGAGTAGTCGGAAAGAATTAGAAGAAAGAACATATTATCGGAGAAGAGTAGCTGCTCAGGTAAGGAGACTCGAGGGAGTCTTGAAACCAAGGGCTGTGAACTTCTGGGAAAGAAGTGACATTGATATCACCCCTTTGTTTGAAATGGCTTACCATATTCCGGTACATCTGGGAGACTTCCCAAGATTCTCAGGCCTCTAGGATGAGGACCCAGACAATTTCATTGAACTTTTTGAAGTAACCTGCGAGGCAAATGAAGTCGTAGACCAAGGGCATAGATTAAGTTTCCTAGGAAATTGCAAACAAGATGGGTTGGACCATTCAAAGTGGTGGAAGTAAATTCAAACGGTTCAATACAAATACAGGACGTAGATGGAGAATGCGCTCTAGTGAAAATCAACCTACTTCGTGTCAAACCATACTTCAGTTAGCAGATGAGGTTATTGGAAAAAAAAAAAAGAAGAAGAAGAAGAAGAAGAGGAAGAAGAAGAGAAGGTCAGGGGTAGAAAAGAAGGGAAAAGCCAAGGAAATAAGGAGAATGAGGAAGATGGGAAAGGAGAAAATTATGGACGGAGGAGAAGATGAGGACGAGGAGTAATGATAAGAGAGAGGAATGAGGAGAATGAGGAGACAAGAAGAAGAAAAAGAAGAAGAAGAGTGATAGGCAGAAAATGAAGAAAAAGCATGCGAGTGGGGGGGTTTGCACATATATGCATATTAGACTTGTTTTTTCTTTTCTTTTAAATTAAGCATTATTTCTTTCTATTTCACTAAAAGAGAAAATTGTTGACGTTCAGGGATATTAGAAACAAGGTGACAGATGGCAGATCACATAACCCAGATGTATTTGTACAGCCTCGTGGTATATTTTTCGGATCATGCTCTAGCCAGTATGGACATAGATGTCGAGAACTTGGAAATGGAGTATGATGTGGAAGAAGCTCATTGGTTGGTATGTTTTCTAAATCAAGACATAGATGTTATCTTTCACATTCCATGGTTCGAAAGATATTTGCTTGAATGCGTGGGATGCACAGAGGGTAGATATTATTATTTTGACTCCACTCGAGAAATGCCCAATGAGGAAAATGACATCCGTTGGGATTGGGCTGATATGTTAGTAATCCATAGCGACGATGAGGCTCCTCCAGCGGAGCCCGACTCACCTCCTGGAGAACATTGATCACCAACTATGAAACGAGGCTGAGTAGAGACTTTTTGAGCTACCTTATATAACATTGCCACCTTAGGGAAGAACTCTAAAATAAGATTAGAAAAATTCGGATTGGTAAATGTGATTGCGATTAATCAATTGTGTCATATAATCTTTATATCTTAGTAGGTTATGGCAAGAGGAAATCGACCTATCAGCTTTCATGGGTTTTTTTTGTATTTTTGTACTTCAGGTTGCATGATGTGTGGGTTGGGTGGGTAGATGCTCCTTTCTGTCTCTCCCTAACTCTCAAAACATGGGAGATGATTGGAAGAAGAAAAAAAAAATGTGTATATATGTCTGTGTGCCTGCGCGCTATGATGGGCTAGTAGGTGGGCGGAATCCTCCTGATCGGGTGGTCAGGCCCATGAGCTGACACTAGTTTCGTCATAGGCCAGGACGACTGTTTATATATCTATTTTGGTGCTTCGCGCCATAGCGGGTTGGTAGGTAAGTGGAGCCATCTTGGCCGGGCGGTCAAGACCACGAACCGCACCCAACTTCGCTATGGGCAAGTACGTATATATGTGTGTGTATATGTCATGTATATATGTCGTTGTGCGCTATGTTGTGTTGGTAGATGGGTGGAATCAACCTGGCCGGGTGGTCAGGGCCACTAGTCGCATCCAATTGCAACATAGGCAAACTCGTGAATCAAAAATAAACAAAAAAAGAAAAGAAAAAATAATGAAGCAATATTCTCACTCCTGAGGGGGAGACATAGAGAGGAGGAGGGCGACGATCGCCCGGAAGGGTGTGTTTTTGCATGCACATGTCTAGTGGGACGGGATGATGATAGCTGATAGATCGATCTACTCAAGGCTAGTACCAACGAAAGGTATAAATATTATATGTATGAGTGGTTGGTTCGTAATCCATTTTTCCAATTCGGTTTGTTCTCATTTTATCAACAAGTTTGTTCCCGAGGTCGGTAGTGTTGTATTTGTTTCTTAAAATTCTATATTCATGTCTCGCTTCATCTGTTGATGATCTGTTTTTTGGGATATGAGGTAAGGCCGTGCTTTAGGAAATCTCGACGTTGCTTGTGTGTACATAGCCTGCATAAAATAGGATAATGAATCTTTATGTGCGATCTGAGTATGTGACATTTTGGGTTTTTTTGTTTTTTTTCTTTTTTTTCTTTTTTATTGCATGTTTTTGGTCTAACATCTTTTGATGAGTGAGTAGATAAGACAGAAAAGGAAATCAAGAAGGTTTTCAACAAGGTGAGCAAGGTAAGGAATTTGTTTTGGAAAAAGGTTCTGCACCCAGGACAACATCGTGTCTTAATCATTTTTTTTGTCAAATACAAAAAGTTGTTGACGTCGATTAAAATTATGTTTTGGAATAAGACATGCATACATTGCATTGCTTTGTTTTTATTGCATAAGAGCATGATATGGAAAGGAAAGGAGTCATGCATGAGTATGAAAGAGAGAATGTGATCAACGGTGTAATGGATGAGTTACATAAATGTATTGATGCATGTGAGTGTGAACATGGTTGGCATGATGAGGCAATTAACAAATGAGGAAAAATAGTTATGAGGATTGTGCATGAGAAGAAAGCATGATATAGATATGTTTGTGGCTTGTCGGGTCTCATTTCTTGAATGATTGAATTGTATCTCTATGGAAAATTTAACCGTTTGGACGAGTGACAGGTGAAAGGGAGATTGCGGGAATGCTTGTCGAGGACGACATCGCAAGCAAGAAGAGGGGAGTATGTTACACAGGAAGGTTGTGTGGATTGGGCAGTCTAGTAGCATGTTGAATATGAAAAAAAAGTTGTCAAAAAATGTTCTTTTAATAATTAGAGAATTGTTGACGGTTGTATTGACGTTCATGGGGTGTGCGCATGGGTTGCATGTATGAGCATGAGAATATGTAGGTACTTGTGCATGTGTGTCTATGTGTGTTGATTATGATATGTGGGCACCCTAAAGTTGTGGTGCGGTAATCTCATGTGTATCAAAAAGGATCCAAGAATGTTTGTATATATTTGCATTTCAAATTAAAGGTGTGAAAATACAACATATTTTTAGAAGCAATTGGGGAGTTCTGTGTGTGGAGTAGTGTGAATGTATGTGTTTTTTCGATTGCATGTGTGTTTTTCTCAAATGGAATTTTGTATGTTCGTCAGTCATAATGAAAGGGCAACAAACGCAATGGGTAAGAATGAAACCGGAAAAAATTGTGTGACTTGCTTGGGGGGGTAATAGTGCGATGCCACGCTTTGAGTCTAAACTGTGGATCCATATCTAAAAATATGCTGTCTGGAGGCGACGTACAATTCCTATAAGTTGATAGCATGTCTGTTTGTGGTAGTGTAATAAATTGTTCCGTCCTGCGAGCTCGTATTTTTTGAGGAAATTCGGAACTAGGATTTTAGTCGAGTCATCTGAAAGAATGCTTTGCAAGGTTTCAATTTTATTGCAATTCTGTTGTCTCAGCAAATTATGAGAAGAGAAACTATGCAAAAGACCTGAATCAATATACAGATGTTCTGTATAATCTTAACAATGCTAATAGGTTTTTTATTTACGTGATGTCTATGATGATATGCTTTTGAGGGGATTCAGCCACACTCGGATATTTTTGTACCATTGCTGGTGGGTTGTATGAAGGGGTCTCGCTTGCAGGATGCCTTTGAGGGGGCAAAATTCTGAAGCTGGACAGGAGGGAGCAGGCATCATTGCAATGAGCAAGTCTGGTCAGCCTCCAGAGCTGAAGAAGTACATGGACAAGAAACTCAACATTTAGCTCAATGCGAACCGAGTGGTTGTTGGCACATTGCGTGGTTATGATCAGTCCATGAACCTCGTTTTAGATGGTACTGTTGAAGTTAATGGAAATGAAAGGAATGAGATCGGTATGGTGGTTATTAGAGGCAATAGTGTCGTGATGATTGAGACCTTGGAACCCGTAAACAGGCCTGTAGCATAGGTGTGGCATGTTTCACTATTTTTGGGATCGAGTCCACATTTCAAATTATTTGTATACAATGATCACATGTGTAATTTGGAGCTCTGTTATTTGTGGTTAAATCATGAGTATTTAATGTTATCAAGTCTAAAAATATATGGGACTTGAGAGTGATTGTTTGTTTAATTAAATTCCATCAACTTAGTGTTCTCAGGCTGTCACAAAGATGATCGTATTTGGTTGGTATATAATTTTTCATGTGGGGGGATCGTACTCTGTTCCCCCCTCACTTGCGGACCTATCGGCCTCTCTCGGCATGCAAGGAGGGGAGGGGCAGGGGTGGTCGGGGGGTTTGTTGCATGTGCAGCAAAAGTTCGCCTTCGTCGGTGAACTTCACAAGGCAGTAGCTCTGTTAGCAGAGCGATGGCGCCTTCTCAATCTGCGAACAATGATGCCTTGAAGGTACCACTGCTTCGAGGGAAAGATGCACAGGCGGCTCCTCCTGACTACCTTGCCAATGCAAATTGGCTAAGCTACCTGTTCTTCTATTACACCTTGCTCCTCATTAAGCTGGGAAACTCCCAAGCTATTGCTGTCAAGGATATCCCAACGTGTCCTACGGACTGCAGTGAAATGCGACCGATTTTCATTGGCTTTATCCACGCGAAGCTCAAAAGGGTATATTTTTCAGTTTGCAATGTACATCGTACGGATATATGTTTCACTTTGAGTTAGTGGAGACCAAATCAAGGGTGTGAGGATTTCAGGGTTATTGAATTGCATGCGAACCTGCAACATTATGCACGGCTAAAGAATATCAAGGAAGTTAAGCAAACATCGATACACAAGATTCCAATGGTGTTTTGAATATGAGGCTTTTAGAAGCTTTAGGCTCAACAAACGAGTGGTTTTCAATCTTTTTACTCGAATATCTAGGATATGGTTGAGTGACAGATATGGCACGTGCAGATGTTGACTTGCTCCGGGACAATGGCAGTGGGAATCCAGAAAAAGGTCTTCAGGTTGGTGGTGTATTGGAGAATTTCGAGCAAGAAAATGTGGCTGCCCTTGTTAGCAGCGAAACAGGACAGCCAAGTTGGCACTTGGAAATGCTTCTTCACTCCAACCCTTGTGGTCTTATAGTCACAGATGCCCTGGAGCCGAACCAACCTATAATTTATGTGAATACAGTATTTGAATTCATTACTGGATATAAAGCAGAGGAGATTCTTGGGCACAACTGTCGTTTTCTTCAATTTAGAGGCTCGTTCGCACAACAGCGACATCCATCTGTGGACACTGCTATTGTATCTGAGATAGGAAGATGTGTACATGAAGGGGTGGAATTTTGAGGAGAATTGTTGAACTTCAGGAAAGATGGAACACCATTGATGACTTCTCTGTGTTTGACACCCATCTTTGGGGATGATGGCATCATGACACACATTATTGGAATTCAATCTTTCAGGGAGGTGAAGCTTGAGCTAGGACCTTTACCGAGTCCTCCTTGGAAGGTGTCTTCTCGTTACCAATTTGTTGGAACATTAGATGACAGCTATCCACACAAATGCATGAATTCTGAGGATGGGTTCTGTTGCTTGCTTTGTCTTAGTGATGAGGTCTTGGTTTTAAAAATTTTGGCACTGTTGCCACCAAGAGATGTTGTATCATTTGGCATGACTTGCAAACGACTTTACAAACTATGAAAAAGTGAGAATCTTTGGAAGCTTGTCTGTCAGAATTCCTGGGGCAGTGAGACTACAAACTTGTTGGAGAGTATACCAGGTTCAATGGGACATGATTGGGGAAGGCTAGCTAGAGAGTTGACAACTCTCGAAGCATCTGTATGGAAAAAAAGGACAGTGGGAGGGGCAATAGAACCATCTCGATGCAATTTTAATGCATGTGCTGTGGGGACGAAAGTGGTGCTTTTTGGTGGAGAAGGTGTAAATATGCAGCCAATGAATGATACTTTCGTGCTAGATTTGAGTGCCTCTCATCCTGAATGGCAGCATGTACAAGTTAGTTCTCCTCCACCAGGCTGATGGGGCCACACACTTTCATGCTTGAATGGCTCTTCTCTAGTCGTTTTTGGTGGCTCTGGTAAGGAAGGCCTATTGAATGATGTGTTTGTGCTCAACTTGGATGAACCATCTCCATGTTGGCGTGAAGTCACAAGTGCTGCTCCACCCCTCCCGAGATCATGGCACAGCTCATGTACTGTGGATGGTACTACTCTTGTTGTGTCCGGTGGATGTGCAGATTCAGGCGTTCTTCTTAGTGATACGTTCTTGCTCGATTTAGTGATAGATAAACCCATGTGGAGAGAAGTTACAGTGACCTATAGGCCTCCTTGTCGGTTGGGGCATTCACTTTCTGTTTATGGCAAAAGGAAGATTTTGATGTTCGGTGGACTTGCAAAAAGTGGACCCTTAAAGCTGAGGTCGAGTGATGTCTAAAAAATTGACCTGAATGAGAAAGAGCCTAAGTGGAGATATGTGACTGGCAGTTCAATGCCAGGAGGTTCCACACCAGGAGAAAGGTCGCCGCCACCACGTCTTGATCATGTTGACATTGCTCTCCCGGGTGGGCGGGTGCTAGTTTTTGGTGGGTCAATAGCTGGTATGCATTCTGCCTCGAAAATTTTCTTGCTTGATCCGACAGAGGAAAATCCTACTTGGAGAATGCTTGATGTGCCAGGACAGAAACCAAAGTTTGCATGGGGTCAAAGCACATGTGTCGTGGGAGGCACAAGAGCAGTTGTACTGGGGGAACATGATCCGATCATAAGCATCCATGATCAGGGAGCTGGAGGGAACTGTAATGTTGTTAAAGAGATCATATATCCTGAGGGGGCAGAAATTGATATAAGGTCGATAGTTGTGGGAGATAGTACGTTATCTGTGCTGGAAATTTGGGGTGCAGAATATCAAGAGCAGGATGCTTTGTTGATCAGGCCTGAGAATGAGAACCTTCTCCGTGACATCTGTAAACGTGAAAGGGTGTCCATGGTTGTAATAGGGAGCATAAGTGGAAGTGGAAAGATAACTCTTATAGATTCTAAGGCAATCGCAGAAGCTGTTGAAAATGGGCTTCCTACACCTCGCCCTCCTGTTGACTTGGATCTTGATAAAGTGCTAGGGGACATGCCACGAAAGAGGTTTGAATTCACGTGTCAGGCAACTACACATGAGCCATTGGACCTGCCAGCTAATGTGACTGTCCATGATGCTTTGAAACGAGAGCTGCATCTACCTTCTGTCTGTTCTAAATGTTTTCTTACGACAAAGGTGGATAGGTGCGTGACTGGTCTTGTTGCACAACAACAGACTGTTGGCCCTCTACAGCTCACTCTTTCTAATGTGGCAGTTATTTCTCAGACATATGAAGGCCTTACTGGTGGTGCTTGTGCTATTAGTGAACAACCTATCAAGGGCTTACTGAACCCAAAGGCTATGGCTAGGTTGGCGGTGGGAGATGATTATCATTATTGTACCAGCCACTCCTTCCCCCACTCTCCTCCACTCCTCTGCCCTGACTTGTCAGACCTTGTACCTGCCCTGGTCAGATCCAGTGTCCCCCACTCTCTCTGCCAACGTCTGACAGCCACTCCCTCCCCCACTCTCCCTAACCTTTGTCAGACCTTTTATCTGCCCAATGCCCACTCTTCCTCTCCTCTGACCTTGTCTCACCCACGTGCACCCAAGGCTCTTGCAGCCCATGTGTGGTCAAAAAGACATCTGACCTCTCCCCCTTCCCAGTTTATAATAATTGGCACTCCTTGGCCAGGAGGTTGGTTGGTATTCTGAAGAGAGAAACAAGCACCATAGTGAGTGAGAAAGTTCTACAAGGCTGAAGCAAGGGGGAGATGATCTGCACTTATGGGAATTGATGGCATGAAAGCTACAAAGGCGATCGAGGTTTGGTTGCGTGATCGATTGGGGGCATCTGTGGAAGCTGTGCTACCACTTTGTTGTTGCGGGCGTCCGGTTCAAAGGGCCTGAACATCCTGGTCACTAAAGAAGGGGATCGAAGGAAAGGGTGCAGGTATAATGGTCGGGGGAAAGTGAATATGCACACTTAATTTTTTTGTCTGACGACACATGCATTAGTCTTGAGTTTCTCCCTGAGCACCTCTTTTCAAGTTCTGTACAAGGAAGGTTCATCACAGATGGATTGCATGTTGATTGAATGTGTGAAGAGATGGAAGCTGTCAAGTGCATGAGAGATTAAGGTATTGACTCGCTGCAATGTTTTAGCCTTGCACGGGTGTATTCCTCCCATGATTTACAACCATCAAGCACTGCCCAATAAATCGATATATGACTTTTGTGGAGACTTTGCTGAGAGTTGTGTCAGAGAGATGAGTAGTAAAGCCATTGTGCCGTCATCCAAATTGTACCCCTGACATTTGCTAAGCTGCTGACTTGCCCCCTGTATGCACACCATTCACAATATATGCTTCCGTAATCGCGTTTTTTTACTATGCATACTTCACCTGACCATATGGTAAACACAGCACCATGTTAAGTTATGATGTTTTGCTTCGTTCTAGCATAAAGTGTGATTTACACCTATTTGCATGAAGTATATGGCCCAAACTGTGAGGCTTATGGTTTCAACATAATCAATTGTTCCAAGTGTTGGGAGGGCTTCTCTCATTGAGAAGATTCTCTGAATTGTTTCAAAAGTTTCTTTGACTTTGACTGTTAGCTGCAGTGCTCTTGTGTCATACTCCATGTGCCTGGAATATTAGAAGTAGCAGCGGTGATAAAGCTATTCATCCCTTCTAAGGCATGACAAGCTCAAAACATATATACCACAGGTTTGAGAGGGCATATCTTGTAGTACATTGAGCAAGGAATTATTTTGGGCATGGGAATTAGGGAATGTTGGTTCTTTTGATTGTGTATTTACTCACTCAACTGATCGACGCACCTCAATGACCTCAATCATAAAAGATTGGGGGGGGGGTTTTGGCATAAAGGCTCATCTTGTCATTTCATCTGAGGAAGTGTCCAAAATCTATTGTGCTGATTAGTCTAACGTGCAATTGCACCTCCAACTTAGCATACCACGTACACCCTAGGTACCGTGACAAGGTGTGTGTGTGCTGGTAGGTTTGTGTGAGATTAAATGGGTACGAGTGCAGTGGTGTATGTGAGTATAGGTAAGTATAAACGAGTGCTTCATATGTTTGAGGGTGAGTTTATCTGCTCTGTGCAAGGTTGCTTGAGTATGGGTGTCTAGGTGAATGGGTACCTGAGTAGTGAACTCGACTGCCTAACTGTCTGAAGTTATTTACTTTGATGAGTAGAGAGTGTGTATTTGCTAGTGGTTGTGAGTCAGTAATTGGGTGAGTCTAAATGAGTGTGAGTGGGAATCTTTGATCGTTTAATCACCTGACCACAAGGGTTTGAGCATTTTCTTGTTTGATTGTGAGCACCCAATCATCTGAGGATGAGTGTCTAAGTGTATGCATGTGTAAATTGAGTATAGGCATATGAGCATGTGTCGGTGAGGGGTTGAATGTGTGCACACAAGTGTTTGGGCTAGTGTCAATGACAAGAGGAGAAGTTGAGGTTGTGAGGTGAGTGATTGAGAAGAGCTAGTGAAGGTGGAAATAAAAGCAAGAGTTGAGAGTGAGCTAAGAGTAGTGTGGGAGGTTGAAGGGAAGAAAGAGAGTAAGGGTGAAGAAGAGAAAGAGTGCACTCTGTTGAGAAAGGCAGAGGGAGAGCAGAAGTGCACTGTGTCAGTGTATGTAAGCTGTTGTGGGAAGTGTGAATTTATGTGTGTGAGGCTAAAAGGGTAAGAGAGAGGGAGAGTTAGAGAGAGAGGTGAGGGCTGGTAGTGAATGCATGGAGGTGGAAGTAAGTGTGCATGTGAGAGAGGTGTGCTATTATATATTTGAGTGGGTGTGAATGCGTGAGAGTGGGTGAACGCGGGTGAGTGTGTATCAGCCAAGAGAAAGAACCCCAAGAGGGAAAAGAGGATTTCCAAGTAGTCAAAACCAAGGATATTTGCTAAACTCTATTGGAAATATAGGACCAACCCTAGGACCAAAAGCTAAACAAGTGCAGTAATTTGCATAAATCTGGTATATCGGGCCTTATCCAAGTTGCAAGGAACCCTGTGTTCCATGCTCGCACTAAGCACATTGAGGTGCATTATCACTATGACAGGGAGAGGTTCTCTGCTGGGGATCAGTTTGGCATATGTGCCCATGCAGGAGAACATTGCAGACCTTTTCACAAAGGCTCTGCCTAGGGAGAAGTTTGAAGCTTTCTGCAAAGCTTTAGGCTTACTTCCTTTTGTGGAGTGATTTCCACATAGCTTGGCACTTCCTTATACATGAGTGCAAGCTCCTTGTTCACCGCATCACTCCCAGGGGTGATTTGTTGATATATTTAGGTAGTGATGTGTGTGAGCACACTAGGACCCCCGAGGCACTTTTTTCCCTCTTTAGGAGGTTTCTTTCCCCCGGCTTGTATATACGCCTATTGCCCTAATGGGCTACTTATCTTTGTACATTCTCTAGTAATACATTCAGTATTGTGTGTTTGTGCTCCAAGCTTCTTCTTCCTTGTGCTGTTCGCGTGCTTCCGCAAACGTCTAACTCCAACAATGGCCATGCAGATTTGGTTGTCACATTTCAACTATGTAGCCTCATGTCCTTGTATTCCTATGTGTCATAGGATCCTCCTCAACCATAATGCTTCACATGTTGCAACACATGCAGCTTTGTACTCAACTTTAGTAAAAGATAATGCTACACTTGGTTGCTTCTTACTAATCCAAGAGAAACTCCCTGAATCCTAAAGAAACGTAATATCCAAAAATTGATTTTCTAGAATCAATATCTCCTACCCAATCCGAGTCACAATGTCCAACCAGAGATTATCCTTCTTCATAAAGAATACCATAATCAATGGTTCCTTTCACATACCCGAGTATATGCATGCTTGCCTTCCAATGATTTTGGCAAGGCTTATTAGAGAACTTGCTTGCTACTCCAATAGCATAAGAGATATCTCGTCTACTATTGCACAAGTAGATGACACTTTGAGCTAATTTCCTTTATCTTCCAATATCCACTGGAGGTGAAGTATCTTGAATAGATAATTTTGTGTTGACCTCCATAGGCATAGAGATTTCCTTGTAATCCTCCATGTTGAATGCCTTCAATATCTCTCTTGCATACTTTTGTTGAGAGATGAAAATCTTCCCTACTTCTTGCCAAACTTCAAGGCCTAAGCAATAGTGAATTAAGCCCAAGTCTCTCATTTCAAATTTTAAACTCAAGGCATCATTCGTTTGTTGAAGAGGAGCATCATCATTTCCTGTAATCACTAGGGCATCTACATAGAGTGCAAGCACAATTGTCTTCCCTCCTCTCTTTAGAACATACAAGTTAGCATCAGATGCACATCTTTTGAAAATCTAGATCCAAGACATACTTATCTATCCATTGGTAGCATGCGCTAAGAGCTTGTTTCAGCCCATATAATGCCTTCTTGAGATTACATACCTTGTTCTTTGAATGGGAAGCATCAAACCCTAGTAGCTAAGACACATATACCTCCTCCTTGAGGTCTCCATTCAAGAACCTTGATTTGACATCCATGTGATAGAATAGGCAATGCTTATATGCAACCATAGCTAGTACTAGTCGGATAATAATCATCCTTGCAGTCAGGATAAATGATTCACGAAAGTCAATGCCTTCAACTTGTGAGTAGCCATGTGCAACAAGTTTTGCTTTGTACTTTTCAAGAGTACCATTAGCCTTGTACTTTAGCTTCCAAACCCACTTGATGCCAATGAATGTATGCTTAGGGGGTTGATCCACTAGCTCCCAAGTTCCATTCTTCATGATATTGTTGTACTTTGTTTGCATGATAGCCCTCCAATTTGGATCGTGGAGTGCCTCCTCCACATTGGTTGGTTCATTTTCTTGTTCTTGAATGAGATCAACCATGAGGGCTGTGTTTACAATATGGGTGCTTGCCCATATCTATTCCTCTATTCTCTATGATCACCTTGGTCCATCTACAACATGTTCTAGTGAATCTGCTATGAGGTTTGCAGAATCATAGAGTTGCCTCACCCAACATGGCAATGGCTTTTCAACTTGGGTGAAAATAGGTTGGTGACTTTCAAACTCATCACTTGAAGATGATGCTTCCTTCTCTTGTGTAGAAGGGATAGCTCTTGGGCCAGGTTCATAGTGGACTGCCCCTTTGCCTGATGATAAAGTGGAAGCTCTCATTTCCTCCTCCACTACATGTGGCTACTCCTCCTTAAACACCACGTGGGGACTTCCCATGATCTTCTTAGCTTCAAGGTCATAAAGTTTATAAGCCTTCTTATCTTCATTGTACCTTAGGAAGATACATTTGATGTTTTTTGGTTGAATCTTGTTCCTCTCCCTACCTGGAACATGTACATAACATTCACTTCCAGATACTTTGAAATGGGAAACAGAAGACTTTCTACTAGTGTAGGCTTCTTGTGGAGTCTTTCCATCAAGTGCCTTGGTGTAGCTTCGATTCAAGATGTAGATAGTAGTGTTGATAGCCTCTACCCAAAATTGATTAGGCTAACCCTTTCTCTTTAACATGCACCTTTCCATCTCCATGATGGTTTGATTCCAACGTTCAACAACACCCTTTTGTTGAGGAATATGTGCCATTGTGAGTTGATGCTTGATTCCTTTATGCTTGCCAAAATCTTCAAACTCTATTGATGTGAAATTACCACCATTGTTTGTCCTGAATTTCTTCATCTTCCTCATTTCCGTTTCCACAAGCTGAAGCCATTCTTTAAACTTACCAAAAGCTTAAGCCATATTGCGAATGAAGTACACCCACATCTTCTTGCTATAGTCATTGACAAGTAACATGAAGTAGGAAGGTGGGCCCAAGGCCTATGCAGGCATTTTTTAGAACATGTCAGTATGCACCCACTCTAGAGGATAGCTTGCCCTATTCTTGCTTTCTTGTGGAAATGCCTTCCTCTATTGCTTGCCCATCATGCAAGCTTCACATGGTCCCTTCATTCCTACAATCAATGGTATCGGAATGAGAGTCACAACACTATCAATAGAACTTATTACTAGAGCACAGAGTGCATCTACATTTCTACATTTTCAAGCACATTGAAGATCAGCATCACGAAGAATCATTCAACCAAGATTATTTGGATCAAGTGTTTCTTGGGGCTCATGATCAATCCCAAGAACAATCTCTAGAAGCTCATATGAATGAAGGATAGAAGTGATTTAAAACTTCCACAGGGTGTAGTTCGTACAAGGTTGGTGGTTGTATCCAGAATGTTGGGATGACTAGCATCAGTGTTGCTCCTGTTTATGCTCCACCTACTCATGTTGACCAACCACCTTGATTCCCATTTGTAGATGATGATGTAGCGCTTGACATCTTCTCTCGTTTGTCATCAAAACCTCAGTGTTTTTACTTGTGCACCACTCAACGCCTCCTGAGCTTTGATACCATGTAAGAAAATAATAGCACAATAGAATATACCAATACATAGAGTTGAGAGAAAAACACAGACAAAGATAAACGTAGACTAAGAGATAGAGAACTCAAATTCTAAAATTCCCAAGCATAATGTAGTTACAACCATGGTGTTATCAACCCATGCACTCCCAATGTAGATCTTAGATGGTGATCTAGATAGACTCTATATGAAGGGCTTACTAGTGCACAATGTTATGTAGAGCTCAACTTGGGTCATGCTTATATAGCTTTTACAAGGGGATTCAGTATAGATAAACATACTCGAGAGCTACGAAATAGTCGATAAAGTATACAATCCAAAAATATTTCCATGACCAAAAGTCCTATCGTTTTGTCCCTTTGGGCTAGGGGGATAGGCAACTTAGACCCCACAGAAAGGGGAAAGCCCCCATCTGCACTCCCCCATTAATGTTCTATGGGAAACCGTGCAATGCCACATGGCCTTTATTTTCACCTTGAATGGCAATCCAATGGACCAAAAGTTTATGCAGTACCTAACCTAATGGCTAGGCTCACAAAGATCATCTATAACCATCAACGATCACACATAGACCTCATCTGACTTAGAGATTAGGGTTCCACAAATGTCCGGGCTCTCACAATGGCTTATCCTCATAATTGGGGCCTTATAACTTAGAGCACAATGGATCATTTGTGGTCACTTGAGGGTGGAGTATTGAGCGTATCTAACAGATACAAGCCGGGGGAAAAAAACCTCCTAAAGAGGGAAAAGAGTGCCATGAGGGTCCTAGTGCATTCACCCACATCAGTAACAAAATATATCCATAAATCCCCTCTTGGAGTGATGCATTGAACAAGGGGCCATCACTCATGTATAAGGAAGTTCCAAGCTATGTGGAACCAATCCACAAAAGGAAGTAATCCCAAAGGTTTGCGGAAAGCTTCAAACTTCTCCCTAGGTAGAGCCTTTGTGAAAAGGTCTGCAATGTTCTCTTGTGTGGGTACATATGCCAAACAAATCTCTCCAGTAGAGAACCTGTCCTTGACATAATGATAGGGCACCTCAATGTGGTTAATGAGAGCATGGAACAGAGGGTTCCTCGCAATTGCCAATGTACTTTGACTGTCAATGAAGATAGTGGTGGAAGAAGATTGACCAACACCCAAATCAGCCATAAGGCAAAACTCAATAGTCACTGTGAAAGCTACCCTATACTCAACCTCACTACTAGAAGTGGCCACAGTAGGCTGCTTCTTGCTCAACCAAGATATGCATGAGCTACCAAGAATGAAGGAAAAACCATAGGTGAACACACGAGTGTCATAGCAACCAACCCAATCAGAGTTAGAAAAAGCATGTTAATCTAGCAGTAGTTACCCCCTCTTGAGATAAAACAATCCAAGTAGCCATGTACCATTTAAGTAGCAAAAAATGTGCTTAACCACATGTCAATGCTTCAAACCTCAATAATGCAACTTCTCATCTGTGAGACAACAAACTGAATATATGGTCTAGTTATGCATATGAAAATTAAGCATCAAATAGATTGCTGATAGAGAACAACATCAAATGCATCTCCAACATCATGAAGACTCAACCATAAACTTGTTTCCATAGGAGTGTAAATAGGTTTTTAGTCTTCAAGGCCAAAACAGTGCAATAGTGTGTCAATATATTTTGTTTGACACAAATCTATTTCTCCATCAACTTACATAAAATGAATGCCCAAATATTGATGCAAACACCCCAAATCTGGCATCTCAAATGAGGCATGGAAATCAGCAATATGCTTCTCATTATGACTAGTGAACAACATGTGATCAACATAGACAACAATGATCAGAAGCACATCATTTGCACACTTAACATATAAGGTGCTCTCAGGTGGACTACTCTCAAAATCATGTGCAATCAAGTAGGCATGTATCTTTTCATACCAAGCACGTGGTGCTTGCTTCAAACCATATAATGCCTTTTGCAACCTGCACACTTTTTTTCATGCCCTTTCTGCACAAAACCAAAGGGTTGAAAAACATACACCTCTTCATGTAAGCCACTATTCAAAAATGCAGTTTTAATGTCCAATTAATGTATATTCCAACCATTATGAGCTGCAACTGCACAAAAAGAAATGCTATGAGTAGTATTCATTCGGCGTGTGGGAGTAAAGGTGTAATCAAGATCAATGCTACTTTCTTGAGCATAACCTTTTGCAATAAGCCTAGCCTTATGCATGTCAATTGTTCCATCAAGCTTACGCTTTAGCTTGTATACCCACGTAGTGCTAATGGCCTTCTTTCCAAGAGGCAAGTCACATAAACACTAGGTACCATTCTTCATAATAGCACCATATTTTAATTGCATAATAGCCATCCAATTTTTTTAATTTTGGTCTTCATCAAACGAAAGAGGCTCATTATCATCACAAAAGAGTAGAGGCATCCACATCATAGCAATCTAATGCAAAAGAAGCACTATGAGAGCCTGAACAAGTATGATATGATAGATGTGCATCTGATTTGCTATCTCACAAAGTTTGCACCAACCATTTAGGCATAGTTTTGCCTCCTCTATATCAACCCTCTCATCAACAAATGCATCATGTAAATCTTCATTAGAAATGGAATGATCTGCATGATCATGTGGAACTTGTAAAGGCTATGAAATTTCCTCATTTGGACAAGCACTAGACTGTCCACCTATAAAAAGAGGCAGCAAAGTGTCATACACATCTTTGGAGCTAACGAATGTCTCCTTCGTACATGAAAAATGATATACATGATAGCCTTTTCTTTGAGAACTATACCCAAAAAAAATACATTTCACTGCTTTATCATCCAATTTCCTACATTGTTGTTCAGACACTAATGCATATGCCAGACAACCAAAGACACGCAGATAAGAAATGGATGGCTTGGAACCATGCCAAGTCTCATATGGAATGATGGACTACAATGATTTATTGGGACATGTGTTAACTACATATGATGCACACATAATAACCTCAAGCCAGAGAGTATGTGGTAAAGCGTCACTCTTGACCATACACCTCGCCATTCCCATGGGTGACCTATTCTTGCTTTTAGCAACTCCATTCTATTGATGTGTATACGACACTGTACACTAATGTTTTATCCCACATTCAGCTAGAAGTGCATTAAAATCAGAAGACATATATCCCCCCCTCGATTAGAACAGAGGGTGCACATTTTACATGCTGATTCCTACACAGCCGCTATAGTAGTGCATTCAGAGGCCGAAAAAACATGAGATCGTGATTTCAACACCAATTTTTGCCTTGAGTATGCTCACCAATTTTTGTGTGATTCTGAGACTATGACCGGAGTGCTGTGGATGATGCCCTAGATGAAGCATCAACTTGCTCTGATACCAATTGTTGAAGTTTGAGGTTTGTGCAAGCACGCGAATAACACAAGGAAGAAGAAGAAACTTAGAGCACAACACACAATACTCAATGTATTACCAAGAGAATGTACAAAAATAAGTGACCTCTTAGGGTTATAGGTGTATGTACATGTCAGGGGAAAAAAAACCTCGTAAAGAGGGAAAAAAGTGCTCCCGAAGTCCTAGTGTGTTCACATACATCACTACCAAAATAAATCAACACTATGCTTCCACCAAAAGAGAAATGTTTTTGCGAGATTTGTGATAAGGGTATAAGACAACTCAATGTTGGTATAACCTAAATAATAGAGGGCAGTCTTCGATGTATGAAGAAAGAGGCAAAGGAGAAGTAGGGGCAAATAAGCCATCCCCAATCATGGGGACAGAAGGATTTCAAAGACCAAGACTAGGAAGGCCTTCATGGAGGGATCATGAGAACCAAGAAGTTAGAAAAGCAAGAATAATGCCGTGTGTATACTACTATGCTCTAGATCATTGGATAGGGCCAAACTGCCTTTATGGGTAAAGCATAGGGAAGTAAGAGGAGTGCCGATAATTAGATATGATCAAGTAAACTAGTAAGCACAAAATAAATAAATTATTGGTGGTAGCGCTTATTAAACATGTGAGTCAAGTAACATGGTTGTCACCAATAACTGTGGTAGCCAAGAATAATGGGAAATTCAGAAAATGTATTGACTACACGAAGTTAAATGCAACAATGATAAGAAATCCTTTCCTATGCCATTTTGTGATGCAGTACTTGATGCGATTGCTGGTCATGAAATGTATAATTTTCTTGATGGTTTTTCGGGATACAATCAGATCAATGTTGTTGAGGAGGATCAACACAAAATTGCTTGTATCACAGAGTTAGAATGATGAGTTTTAGGTTAAAGAATGGACCAACATCACTAAATTATGTGGCACATAAGGTTTCTAATCCCTATTTTTAGGAGTTTATGAGGGTTTTTGTGGATGATGTTCCATTTTTGGTGAGAAGGACCACACTTGATGCATTTGAAGTTATGTTTTGAAAGGCATAGACAATATAGGTTGATGTTGAATCCTTACAAGAGTGTTATTGCTATCAAGACGGAATTTAGGTTATGTGATATCAAGTGAAGGGATGGAAATTGATGTGAATGTTGGGGGATTCTTTTGCAAAAAGGGACTTGAGTATTTGTAGGAGAATGGAGAGTGAGAACAAGAGAATTAATGACACTGAAAGCTTCTGATCAGTTAGGAAGAGAAGAATACAAGCTTGTACATAAGCCAAATGCTCTGTGCAACCTCAAATGTGCACCTAAGAGAGGGTTCACCTGAACCTTAGAAAACACTTTAAAAACACTTTGAACCTTAGAGAAATTATAGAAATACCTCTGCAATCTGCAACCAACTTTCTGCAATTATACCCTTTGTAAACAATTAATTGTGCACTACCTATGCACCTTGACACTCGACTTTGAACACTTTGACTTCACCCATATTGACTTTAGACTTTGAACATATTGACTTTGATTGCTTTGACTTTGAACCTTTGACTTTGACCCTTTGACTTTGATTGTGGTTGACTTTGATCAATATGACTTTTATGGGTTCAACAATTGCCCACCGCCTAATGGGCTCTCCGTCCCGGAGAGCTACAACCAAAACTCTGAGTAGAGATTACACCAATATTCCTGTGCTGTAAAATCTTCAAAAGGACACTTGAGCAGCTACCAAGTCCACCAGGAGCAGCAGAGAACAAACACTAGAGAAGAACCAAAAGTGGAAATTTTTTAGAGAAAAGCAAAGGATGGCAAATGGAGGGTAGGAAGGAGGGGGAAGGGAGGGGTGAGGGGCTTCAGATTGAGGGCATGGAGGGGTAAGGATGGGGCTGGGTAGAAGAGTAAAGTGAGCGTGAGGGAGTAGGATTATGGGCTCTGGAGAGGGCAAAAATGATAAAATAGTAAAGCTACAGAGGGTGCATATGGGAAAATGTGAAACATATGGTAAAATGAGGTGAGAATAGACCATGTAGACCATGTGAGTAATGAAAATCACGTGGTAAATGTGCACAAAACATGTGGGTTTTGACCAAAAGTCAGAGAAAAGTTGGGTTTTTGGAAAAACTAAGTCAAAAAATGAGTTTAGAGGTGCCAAAAGACATAAGAATGACTTCAAATTTGAAAAAAACGGCCATCCGAGGTGCAATCCAAAGCCAAAAACATTGGACCATGAAAAATAAAAATATATATATTTTTTAGAATTTATATAATATTTATATATATATGTTTTTTTTTTGAGATGCACGTGGGGCAAAGATTAAAAGAAAAAATAGAAAAATATAATAAAATTAAAAGGAATAAAAAATAAATAAGTAAAATAAAAAATATAAAAAATAAAAATAAAAATTGTGGTTTTGGGGGGAAATAAAAAAGAAAAATAAATTAAAATAACAAAAAATAAAAAAAAATAAATAAAAGTAAAAAATAAATAAATAATAAAAATAAAAAAATAATTTAAAAAAATCGTTTGTGGGGGGCGGGGGAGGGGGAGAGAGAGAGAGAGAGAGAGAGAGAGAGAGAGAGAGAGAGAGAGATAGAGAGAGAGAGAGAGAGAAAGAGAGAGAGAAAGAGAGAGAATGGAACACGAGTTTTTTTTTTTTTTTTTTTTTTTTTTGGTTTTGGGGGGTGAGGGTTTTTTTTCATGGTTTTTTTTCATGGTTTTTTTTTGAAAATATCCAAAAATTGGATAAAAATACAAATAAAATCCAAAAAATTGTGAAAAATCCAAAACAATTCAGAAAAAAATCGCATAAAATTCTATACAGTTCTTCGCCAAGTTTTCTCACTCAAAACCTTAGAAATCTTCCTTTATTCCTCCATTTTAGCAAGGAAATGACATTTGAAAAGGTTAAAAAAATGCTAGAAAATTTCTAAAAAATGCTTTGAAAATTCCTAAAAATTTTTGAAAATTTCCTAAAATTTTTTCCTATGCAAAGGTTGGGAAATGGCTTCTAAGGTGCATAAAAAATCAAGGAAAAAGCATGAAAATGGAAAAAAAACTATTAAAACTTGAGCAAAAATTATATGAGAAGGCTATGTACAACCTGGACAGATTTTGCAAGTTCCAGGTGATCCATAAATCTTCAGTTGTGCTGATGATAGGTCTTGAGCCTTGATATATTGACCAGTGGTAATACCTCTCCTTTTAGCGTCTCTAACTCCACTGCACCCCAATTCAGCATCTTCTTAATTCGATAAGGTCCTTCCCAGTGTGGAAGCCATTTTCCCCTTACTTGTGTGTGGATTTGAGGTCTATGGAGAAGAACTAACATGCGTGATTCTAAGTTATCATTCCACAGATTCCTATCATGTGCCTCCTTCCTCTTCATTTGAGTCTCTATCAATTGTTTTACAGCATGTAGACGTATCTCTTCCACTTTGTGCAGTGCTCCAAGCCTCTAAGAGACACCACAATCTTTCTTTCCCTGCATGAATGCTAGTTTTGGTGACCCATGTAGAAATTCAAAGGGTTCAATAGGCAATATCCCATAAACCAATCAGAATGGAGAATATCCAGTTGCTTCTTTGTAAGCTAATCTGTATGCCCATAGGGTACCTTGATAAGCTATGCCCCAGGAAGTGGGTTGTAACATACATTCCTTCCTTAACATGGCAATTAATACCTTATTGGTGGATTCTGCTTGTCCATTAGCTCTTGGATAATAGGCACAAGAGGTCCTATGTAGAATTTTGTACTTGTTAAAAATTTCATGTAGGATCTTGTTCACAAAATGAGTACCTTGGTCTGTACAAATTTCAAGGGGGCATCCAAGTCTGCAAATGATGTTACTATAAATGAAATCAACAACAGTTTGAGCGGTGCAATCAAGGGAGGCAATAGCTTCAGCCCACTTTGTTGCATAATTAGTGGCGATCAATAGATACTTTTCTCTCTTTGGAACTAATGCAGGGTAGATGGGCCCTACGAAATCTAGCCTCCACTTCTCAAATGGTTGCCAAGAAGTGGAAATAATCAAGGGGTTGTGCCTCTGCTTTGTTGGCTTGGGTCCACACCTCTAAAAAACATCACATGCTTTTCCCCATTCCTCTACATCTTTGAATAATGTAGGCCACATAGGCGACACACATATACATGTGTTCTAGTTGTTGTTTATAAATATCATGTCTATGTGTCCCATTTCTTTGTACATGATTCATGATTCATTTTGCTCATGTCTTTTGTATTTGACAGTATGTTTTACTTTATCAAATCATTTTTTTGTTGCTTGTCATACATGTCACATGTAGTTGGGTTTTTCTTGGGCAGAGTGGATTGTCTTTTGCTACACAACAGCATGGGAATGTTGCTGTAGCAAGAGACAACACACTCTGCCCAAAAAAAATTTGCAGATATGGTCGTCGGTATAGGCGACGGTATAAGCGTCGATATCCCCAGGCACATACCGATGCTTATACCGACTATTTTGCCCAGGGGCATACCATGGCTTATACCGTTGCTTATATCATCGCTTATACCGACGCATATACCGACGCATATACCGACGCTTATACCGACGCATATACTGATGCATATACCGATGCTTATACCGACGCTTTGGTTCCGACGCCTACATTGACCCTTACACCGACGTCGGGGCAAAATCGCGCCCGTTCATTTTCCTCGGTAGAAGCCTTGGTATACGCCTGATATGTTGTAGTGTATGTTGCTCTACCAAAATCACATAATCCGATATAAGCATGCTAAGCTTCAAAATGCAACAAAATGTTGCCTGGATGGAGATCATTGTGGGAAATATTACAAGTGTGTAAAAATGATATTGTTTGCAACATTCCATTGATCAGCTTCCAAATGTTTTTCTTCACAGTTGCTATGACTCCTTCTATGTCTTTAATACCTTTGCTTTGTGGTACATTTACGTACTCTTTTTTCATTTTCTCCAGCCACATGTCTAATGTACCACCATTCCACAATTTGAAAATGAGACACACACTTTTGTTATGATGTCTAGCTAATCTAAGTGGGCTGATAATTCCACTGTGCATAATAGATAAAGTTGTGGTTTTGTTTTCTTATGTCTATATGTCAGCATCATATAATTTGAATAACTTTGCGGAAAATATTTTGTTGATGAATCTCGGGTGAGTTATTCTAACTTTATGGATCATTCCATATTGTGCTTCCCCCACAAGAGCTGCATCTTGGAAATTAATAGATGAATATGGTAGCAAATAATGATTTTTTGATGTTTGATCTTCGGTATTCACATGTATATCTCTTGTGTTTGGATCTATCGATGGTCTCTCTCCCTGTTCAGTCGTGTTTAGTCTCACTCACTTTCCTCTCTTCATTGTTTTGATAAAGTAAATCGAAAAAATTGATTTTGTCGATGAATCCAGACATTGTGGTTGTATACAATGCTGATGACCCTACTACTTTGATGATCTATCCAAAGATGTGAGTCAGCTCTTTGCACATTTGCTCATCTCATACTTGTGCTCCACCTGACACACTATCAAATTTATCTTCAATATTGGTATATGCTATTCTAGATTAATGTTCAATGAAATTTTTGTAATTAGATATGTCCATTGCTAGACTGATTTGATCTTCTCTCATTCCATACATGTAGGAGCACATGAAATCTTCCAAAATTTTTTGCTCATGCTTATTTATTTTACCTTCCATATGTGCAAAAATAAAAAATAGATTATGAGATAAAATTGAATCAAAATTGATAGATAAATAAAATGATAAATACTAAAATAGATACATTATTGAGTTTATGGAGAAATGATAGAAATATGGATAGATTGTTAGATCAGTAGATTTATAATTAAGTAGAAAGTACAATTATAATCTTGAAGTGAATCTATGTAACTATTAAGAATGTAAGAGTCAAAGAATCAGACATTCATAATAGTTCATATACACTCACTATACTATGTATGAGTCTTGTCACATGAGTGTATATAACTATTGTGATAGTAAGGGTCAAAGAATCAGACGATCACAATAGTTTCTATACAGCTTGACCTACACTAATTATGCTGATAGGAATCTAAGTGACTACTGTGAGAGTAAGAGTCAAAGACTTAGACAATCACAATAGTCCCTATACACTCCCTATACTATGGAGAGAGTAGGAATCCAGATGGTCATTCAAACAATCTCAATAGATCTATTGTTGAGTTCTATACTACTGTGAGAGTAAGAAACAATGTAGCGAGTTAGACAATCATCGTAGTGGTTTACTTTAAATTTTATTCATCAATGTATACAAGTAAGAAACGTGTTTGCGAATCGAACATGTATGTAACAGTTGATGATTAAAAAACATAAAATTAATTATATAAATACAAATCACACATATGTAAGAGACGCATATGTGAATCATACAATATGCATGATACAATGAACATAACAATAAATAAACAATAAATAAAAAATAGATCAAATACTTGAGTGATATGGTGAGGAAAGAGCTCTATGAAATAAATGATGGTAGTAGAGATCTATAGTCTAGCAAACAAGCATGTGTGGAATGATCTTTTCAATCGAATGTAAAAATACATATTTTGTCACTTAGAAACAACTTTTCTATCGAAAGCGCTTTTGATAAAAAACGTTTTTTATCAAAAGCATGTTCGTGTCCCTTTTTTTTCGTTTCTTATTTGGATAACCATGAATAAAACAAACATATTTGGTATTTTTCAATTATTTGGTCGAATAAATGCAACCTAGGTAGAGACATGTAATACCTCTAATAAGCACTTTGCCCTTTGATTTCCTTCCAAACTGATGCCTCCCACATGTTGAATGGTATGATCTAAGTTCTTACCTGTTTTTGCATGTCTTTGATGCTTTGGGACTTGCAAATTACTAAAAAGATCCTTTCTACATGACATATGATTGCTACATCCATTTTCCACATACCATACATCTTCACTAACTTGAGTTGTATCTTCACCATACCTCATGGCAAGCAAATAATCATTCCCCTTGCTGGATGATGAGTTTGCATAGTTACCTTGCCCTCTTTAATTGTTGTTGTTGCTTTGATTCCTTGGTCTTTGAGCTCTATGATAACATTCATTTGCAAAATGACCCAACGTATTGCATGCAAAGCATCCATTTGAAGTGGCTTGTCCTCTTCCACCAATTCTTCCACATGTTCCTCTATTTGTTGCTCTTCCACCTCTTTGACCTACATTTTCTTGTTTTTCTTGATATCCTCGGTTTCTTTGATATCTTCCTCTTCCTCTTCTAGCACCTTGGTTGTGTCTTCCTCTTCCTTTGCCTACACACAACAATTTCCCTGTGCTATCCTTGGCATTATGACCACCAAGGGTCATCTCCTTTGTCACCATGAGAGTGATTAGTTGATCAAAATCAGGAAGGGAGTCCCTTACATAAACTGCAGTTGTGAAGGCCCTCCATTTTTCATAATCCCTAAGTCCATTTAGGGCGTGGGCTACACGATCGTCATCATCTAGGGCACAATTGATTGACCCTAGTGCATCTGCAAGCTCTTTAAGCTTTAATCTATAATCATTAGCACATTGAGAGGGGCCTTTCGTAAGATTATTTAGTTCATTTTTTAGCTGAATTTTCCAGGCTTTTGTGGAGGTGGAGTATAGTCTCTCCAAGAACTCCCACACCTTCTTTGATGTATTCGAATCTTGAATATGTCCTATCATGGAGTTGCTAATATGCTAAGATAAAACAACGATAATTTTGTCCCTTTCATCCCACTCTCTTCTTGCTCTTCTTTGGTCATTGGTTGGATTTAACTAATCTATATAGGCTTTTGGATCTCCACCACTCACAAGTCCCCACAGACCTTCTCCATCAAAAAATGGCTTATTCTAAATCACCATGGTTGATAGTTTCCCTTTTTGAGCTTCTCAATCTAATCATTGAGATCAACCATGATGCCTTATAGCTCTTTTGAACCTCCCCCTTGATGCAATGAAGTTGGAAAATATTTCTTTTACCGCAAAAAATAGAGCTACTCCCCATGATGAAGTTTCTTCTTTGATTCGATGACTTGTTTGCTTCCCCTTGTTGTTGATGTGGCCATTCTTTGCTTCTTCTCTTAAAACTTTGATGAGGTCTTTACTTCACTTCATCAACTCTTCCATCTCTCTTTGTTACTCCACTTATTTTTGTGATACCATTGTTGGAGGATAAACACTCCTATGTGCAAAATGAAAGCAAATGAACCCTCCTAGGATCTTGAAGTTTTTCAAACATAGGCTCTATGTTTTCTAAATTTCTCTTACTACATGTAGAGAATCAAAATGAAACTTTGCAAGCTAAAACTAGACTTGGAGAGATTTTCAATAAGAGTAAAATCACTCCATTTGGACACTAGATGATGCCTCAACTAGCTACGACACACATATAAGTTGATCTCTTCACAAACTATTAGCTAATTACACACACATTGTTCTAGACATTTCTCTAAACTTGTAGAGGCATAGATCATTCATACCACTCAAAATAGATCTTATAAAATTTTCATTAAGACAAAAATCACTAGAAATGGGTTTGAAATGAAGGAGAAAAAACAATTACAATGGTAAGGGGTCTACGACGATCATCTAGAGAGATAGACCACGTAAAAGTGAAATCTCTGCAAAATATGGAGAGGACAGCTAGTAGGGGGTGTGCCTAACCAAGAAGGCAACTTGGGAACCTGTTTCCATGACTCTAAATCGTAATACAACTCGTTAATGGTTTTAAAGATCAAATACTAACCTCTATAACCAATCAAAAGCATATACACATCAAAAAGTGAGGTCCAATCAACCTTTTTGTTCTCTAATCAAAATCTTTCCATTATAGAGAAGATTTGATGTCTCCAACTTGTGGAAATCATTCTCCTTTGATTGTGGATGATGTGGAAGTTGAAGCTTGGGGCGTGTTTCCACACTCTTGAGCTTGAAATGAATCATAACTTCCAACATTTTTTTGTTGGCTTGTATATACACCTATAACCCTAACATGTTACTTATCTTTCTACATTCACTCGGTAATACATCCAGTATTTGTGTGTTGTGCTCCATACTTCTTCTTCTTCTTCTTCCTTGTATTGTTCACATGTTTCCTTAAACCTGAAACTCCAACAATTGGTATAAAAAAAGGTCGCTGCTTCATTTAGGGTGTAGTTGACACCCCTCTGTTCACTGTCTTGGAATCGCACAAAAATTGGTGAGCACACTCAAAGTTATTAGGAATTCAAAAAGACTTCCATATGTGATGACAAAATTTGGCTCTCTGCTTGTTTCCACCTCTAGATGCACTATCACAGTGCTTATGCAGGCAATTTCATCCTTTTGTGGCAAACATATATACAAATCTCAATTCTCTAGTAAAGTGCCTCGAAGTCTACTATAGGATAAGTAGAGCTTGACAGGGTAGTTCTCTTTAACATTTTGAGATACAATCATTGTTTTGCATCAGGGTATTTTATTCATTGGCCATGGCTAAAAACAATGATGTATTCTGTATATTGGCTATTGAGGAAAAGTTAGATGGTACCAATTACCCATTGTGGGCATATATGATGTGTCATGTATCGATCACAAAAGGAATGTGAAGCATTGTGTAGGGTGTTGAAAAATGACCTATTACACCTCCAAATATAGTTATTGGAGGTGATGTAGATGGCATTGAAGCTGATAATCTCCAAATTCTTGTTCATGATAGGGTTCCCTACACCTAATGTAAAGCAACTTCAATAGGATGGTAGAGATGCTCATGCACATGCATTGATAGCTTTGTCCATCAAATGTGTCATATTTGATTTGGCAAAATAGCAAAGGATGCTTGGGATACACACTACCACCTTATACCTAGGAAGAAATAAGGATCCTTTTGCTTACCTTCAAAAATATTTGGATAGTGAGCATATGATTGAAGGAGATTCTATGGAAAAATGTTTGACAAAGATCAAAGAATTGAAGGAAAAATTGATTTCAAACGATCAAGTCTTGCCAGAAAGTTCACTTGTGCAGACTATTTTGAATGGTATTCTACATTCATATTAGAGATTTGCTTCCACCCTTTGGTTGATGATGAAGGGAAATCCAAATGCCTTAACATTTGAGGAGTTAGTCTCTATTTTGTGCAGGAAGATCAATCTAGGGAGAACAAGTCCATTATGCATGTAGCAAATCAAGATTTCTTAGCTATTTAGAAAGGCAAAGGTAAATCGAGCTCATCTACTAGTAAGCAAAAATTTGCTAATTTTGCACAGTCGAAAAAGGAAGACAAAGAGGAGAAGAAATCAGAAAAGTAGAAATTATTTTGCAAACACTCTAAAGGAAAGATCATGTCATAAAGATTTTTTTTAATTGGCTGCAAAAGAGGCAAAGAAGGCTAGAATGGTTGTTGTAGAGGCCTCTACACCCAAAATAGAGTCTACTAATCTTATGCAAAATGAAGAATGGGCATTACTACTATTTGCAGTTATCAGCCATCTTCTCATGAAAAATGTATGTCTCCAATAGACTCAAATGTTTGGTACTTTGAGAGTGGGGCAACCAAATACCTCATAGTGCAGTTTCTTTACTTCACTTGAGCCTACCCCTACAAGGAATACTGTCACATGCACCAACAAATCCTCTTATCAAGTCATGGGAGTTGGTGGGATCCTTTTGAATCCTACTCATGGTAGTTCTTTTACATTGTGAGATGCTTTGTTTGTACAAGGAATCAAGAAAAATATACTCTCAGTTTCAACATTATCCAAGATCGGCTTGGTTGATAAATTTGTTGATGACAGATGTACAATTCATGATCTGTCAAATGGTAATGTTATTATATCTGGCATTTTATTTTGTGGGATATATAAGCTCATAGACTATGCAAAATCTATCAATGACTCTACATGTATAGTTCAAGATTCTCAGGCTATCTCTTATGCAAATCTTTGGCATGCCCACTTTGGTCATCTAACTTTTGCTAGTTTGTTATGCCTACATAAATCTAAAATGGTATCTTCTCTACCCAAACTTGAGGCACGTGGTAAAAATTTCTCTAAAGGCTATATTTTGGGCCAAATGGAGTGTTCCTCCTTCTCAAAAGATGGTTTAGTTCAAGCTTCTAAAAAATTGCAGCTTGTTCATAGTGATGTTTGTGGTCATATGCAGACACCTTCTTTTGGGGACTACCTTTACTTTTTGAATTATATTGATGATTTTCCTAGGCATGTATGGGTGTTTCCATTGAATGCAAAGTCCAAAGTGTTTATGTGCTTCAAACAGATTCTTGTTTTGGCTGAAAATCTATCAACATGTAAAAGGGGCACACTCCACTCTACTCAGGGGGAATATGTCTTCTGATTTTAATGCATTTTTGGTTGAGTGTGGGATAAAACATCAGTGTATAGTGTTATATACACCTCAACAGAATGGAGTTGCTAAAAGAAAGAACATGTGACTCATGGAGATGGCAAGGTGTATGGTAAGGAGTGAGGCTTTATGACATAGATTTTAGTTTGAGGCTATTATGTGTGCAACATATGTACTTAAAGATGTCCCACTAAAGCATTACATTCTATCAATCCATATGAGGCTTGGCATGGTCACAAGCCATCTATTGATCACTTGTGTGTCTTTCATTGTCTAGAATATGCATTAGTACCTAAATAAAAATGCAAGAAATTGGACGATAAAGCAATGAAATGTATTTTTGTTGGGTACAGTTCTAAAAGCAAAGGCTATCATCTATATCATCCACAGAATAAATGCATTTTGGTTAGGCATGATGTTGTTTTTGTGGAAGATTCAATTCATCCATTACTTTCATGTACTAAGGAGACATAAGTTAACTCTAAAGATGCATATGACACTTTGCTGCCTCTTTTTACACGTGGAGAATCAAGTGTTGGTCCAAATGAGGCAATGTCGTAGCCTTTACAGGTTCCACATTATGATGTAGATAATTCCATTTACATGATGCACTTTTTGATGAGAGGGATGATATAGAGGAGGCAAAAATTATCCCTAAATGGCTGGTGCAGACTTTGTGAGATAGAAAATTAGTTGTACCTTCATCATATCCTACTCATTCATGCTCTCATAGTGCTTCTTTTGCATTAGATTTCCATGCAATGTTGCCTCTAGTCTTTGTGATGAGAACCAACCTGTTTCTTTTAATGAAGCAAAAAATTTAGAAAATTGAATGGTTTCTATGCAATCAAAATATGATGCTATATTGAAGAATGTTCTTTATGTGAGTTACCTCTAGACAAAAAGGCCATTGGCACTAAATGGGTATACTAGCTGAAGCATAAGGGTGATGGAACAATTGACACGTATAAGGTTAGGCTTGTTGCAAAAGGTTATGCTCAAGAAAGAGGCATTGATTTTGATGAGACCTTTGCACCCACATGTTGAATGACATCGTTCATAGCATATGTGCACTTGCATCCCTTCATGGTTAAAATGTACATCATCTAGACATTAAAGCTGCATTTCTCAATGATGACTTACATAAAGAAGTGTATGTTTTTAAGCCCCATGGTTTTGTGTAGAAAGGGCATGGAAACAAAGTGTGCAAGTTGAAAAATGCATTATATGGTTTGAAGCAAGCACCACATGCTTGTTATGAAAAGATACATGGCTACTTGATTGCACATGGTTTTGAGAACAGTCCAATTGAGAGCAACTTATATGTTAAGCGTGAAAATGATGTGCTTTTGATCATTGTTAACTATGTTGATGACATACTATTCACTAGTCCAAATGAGAAGCATATTGCTACCCTTAAGGCTGATTTGCATGCCTCATTTGAGATGTCAGATTTGGGGCATTTGCATAATTATTTGGGCATTTGGTTTATGCAAGTTGATGGTGGAATATCTATGTGTCAAAGAAATATATATTGACACATTGTTGCAACATTTTGGCCTTGAAGACTACAAAGCTATTGCCACTCCTATGGAAACATGTTTACAATTGAGTCTTCATGATGTTGGAGATGCATTTGATGTTGTTGTCTATCAACTGTCTATTGGATGCTTGATTTACTTATGCATAACTTGACCTTATATTCAGTTTATGCATTGCCCAGGTGCCAAGCATTGGCATGTGGTTAAGTGCATCTTTTGCTACTTGAGTGGTATCCAGCTACTTGAATTGTTTTATCCCAAGGGGGGGTCACTACCACCAGATTTACATGCTTTTTTTACTCTAAACGGGTCGATTGCTATGACACTCTTGTGTTCACTAGTGATTTTTGATTCATGCTTGGTAGCTCATGCATAACTTGGTTGAGCAAGAAGAATCCTAGTGTAGCTAGTTCTAGTTGTGAGGCTTAGTATAGGGCAAATTTCACACTGACTATTGTGTTTGTGTGCCTCAGTTGCATTTTGGCTGATTTGGGTGTTGGTCAATCTTCTATCACCACCATCTTGAGTCATAGTTAGAACATATTGGAAGTTGTGAGGAGCCTTGTATTCCATGCATGCACAAAGCACATTGAGGTGCATTATCATTATGTCAGGGAGAAGTTTTGTATGTTGGAGTTCGAGGTCTACGAAAGCACGCGAGCAACACGAGGAAGAAGAAGAAGATTGGAGCACAACACACAATATTGAATGTACTACCAAGAGAATGTAAATAGATAAGTGCCCCATTAGGGTTATGGGCGTATATACACCTTGGAGTGCTAGATTTGGTATTGCTTGGTACTTGCATAATACCATTATTATTTGGCTCCTCATTCATAAAGATCATTGGACGGATGGAAAAGCTAGAAGGAACCTTGGCTGAAATTCAGGTTTGTTTTTTCTTAAGTCATGAATGGAGATATTACGTATTAGATATATGATTGTGGATTCTTTTTAGTTCAAGAATACTTGATTTATTCTGGATTAAGAGAAATGCTACTCTTTTTAGATGTCATGAACACCTAAGGCATTATCCTTTAGATTACTTGATAAAAATATTATTGTCTTACGTCTAGATAGAAGAATCAGACAAACAAATTGGAAAACAGATCAATGGAGAGCTTAGACTTATTCCCACGAAAAGAAAGAAAATATGGGCAGCAAAAATCTGTTGGATATGCAAACAAAGATCATTGTTGAAGCTGTCTACACAATTATCTTATGAAAATTTGTATTTACCAGCAAAAAAAATAGTGGGTTTGAAAAACTAATTCTTAAGGAAAAAGCTTTCATGTCAGATGGCAAATTACTCATAAACAATAGTGGTTTTGAAAAACTAATTCTCAAGGAAAAAGCTTTCATGTCAGATGGCAAATTATTCATTCTGATCAGGTCAAATTACTCATACAAACTAAGGATTTGTATCCTTCAGCTTTCATGACAGATGGCAGATTACTCATTCTGATGAGGTCAAAGTTATTTTCCTTTACCTAATCCCTCACAGCTAGACTTTCATCTTCTAAGCGGAGTCTTTTTCTGAATTTTGTACCCCCTCCCCTGTCCTTTGGAAATCGCTCTCTTGTCAAATAGTATCCCATTGCCTTTTTTGTAAGCTCTTTCTCTTATATTTCTTGAGTAATCTATATATTTTAAATTTCCTTCTATATTATATTCTTTCTTATCATAAAAAAAGAGTGTTTAGTTAAGTAGTCACCAATCCTTGCTTTGCAAAAAATGAACACACTCAAAACCTACGAAAATCACCAAATACGGCTGTTATGGCATCCACAAGATGGTATAGTAAACGGAGTAATGTTGCTTTGCCTATGTGGTCTGTAGGTCTCCGTAATGTCATGAAGAGACACTATGGAATGCGATCTCCTTCTGTATTGTTGGGAATTGAACTCACAACCTCTCGGTTAGGAGTGCAATGGGCTACCCACTTGCCCCAAAATCCATGGTTGATGATTATTTTCTAATCCTCTCTCTTAAGGCATGTTTCAACCATCTCCTATTAGGATTATGTGACATTCCTTTCCCCTAAGATTGAGCATTGCCCTCAGCGCTCACTTGTGGACCCTTCTGACTCTCTTGGACCCACTTTCCATGCATGAGTGCTTCCACCAACCTCAAACTCCCGCAGATGGACCAAATTTGGACCTATCCCACCCTCTATGGGTGCCCAAATGCCCATGTGCCTTCATCTAAGACCAGTTTCTCAATCACTATGTTTAAGCGCTTTTTCCAAGTGCCCACGAATGAAGTGGGGGCCTCCATGTTGCCCAATTTCTCAACTAGGGTATGATACCAATGCTGAGAATTGAACTCACAACCTCCCGACTAGGAGTGTGATGGGCTAACGAGTTGCCCAAAAAACCATGGTTGAGAATTATTCCTAATCCTCTCTCTTAAGGCATAGTTCAACGATCTCCTACTAGGATCATGTGACATGTATGTACTATTCAATTTAACAAAAGAAGCATAAGCTCAACATTTTTTCTGTCAAGTGGCAATTAGGTAGTGTCACTGTTCAATAAGCTTTCTAATAACATCACTCCTTTAATGCTTTTTAATCATTATCTTACATCTCTCCTGTAATTAAGATCGAGAGATGATAGAAGTATCAACAGACATCAACTATTTGTAATCATTATTCTTACATATCTCCTGTAAGATCGAGAGATGATAGAAATATTTGTTCTATCCATAGAAGAAATATGATTCTTGCATTCAAGTACCAGATCAATGCTATTGCTATCAATTGGCAATCAAGCCATTGTAGTTGTCAGTCTTCCACTATGAGGCCTTCAGGCCATTATAGGTGCCACTTTTCTGCTATGAAGACTTGTAATAATAATTTTTTTATAATAATTTTTACATCTTTCACACCAAAGCAAGAGATTATAAAAGTATCAATAGAGCTCAGCCATTGTTCTTGTGTTCTGGAAGATTGTGATTCTTATACTCAATTTTTTACTATTTCTATCAAGTGGGAAGCTGATTGTTATGAATTATGGAATGTGTTGAACAAGGAATGGTTGGAGTGCTCATTTATTAATGTATTAATGTGTTTTGTTGTTTTTGATATAGAAGCTGAAGGTTCGTGAGGGTGTGAAAGGCGTGAAAAGATGGACATCAATAATATGATTTATATTTTATACAGTCTGTAAATAAATCCACGTAGAAGTTCTATTTTTGGAAAGAGTTAGTAAAAGTAGTGGTTAGGATAAGAATCATTGTGATCTCTATTAATAAATGCAAGGGCTCTCTACAAAAGAGACCAACTTTTACTTTCACTCATGCTTTTCAAAGCCGCTCTCATGGAACCACTATTTTTGACATAATGAAAAAAATCCTATAAATACATACACTTTGTGGACTTTCGAAACAGAGCGCATGGAGGGAGATTGCACCCAATACTGTGTTTTATCTCGTCTTTGCATATCTATTTCTCTGTGTGTTTCAACATTCATAACCTCGGTGTGCACGTGAATTAAGATTCTGATAACATAGGCAATTGGAGGTAAAGAACCTGCCTCTGAAGCCCTGTAACAATTTCTTAATTTCTTGGTTCGAGAGGTGATGTTGGGTGAGGCTGTCGGATGCTCATCGAGGCTATGGAATGCCATCAGGGGTGAGACTCTCTGGAAGATTTGGAGGGAGCGATGTGCTGTCAATTTTGGCCAAACTCCTAAGGAATGGTCGATCGAGAAATCCTTGTTTCTTCTAGGTAAAAGAATCTCCCGAGATAAGACATCTCCGCCGTTTAGACATCACTGTATTTATCTCCTCGAAAACAACAAGTTGAAACCCAAATGGGTCCCACATGAGGGTGATGATGAATTTATCCGCCTCATTTGTAATGCCCTCTAGACTACCATATTCCTCCCCTGCATTGTGGGATTTGGGGGATCCCATGGGCACTAGTCCCAACCACTTGTAACCTTTCTTCTTTATTTTAATTAAAGTCCGGGAGATTAGGCTAAGGCCGAACTTCCTTTTATTAAAAAAAAAAAACAATTCTTAATTTCTTCTATTAAAATATCTCAACATATATCCGAGAAGAGATCAAGAGATGATAAATGCATCAACAGATCTACTATTGATTTTTTCTCCCTTGGAGACTGAGTGTTGTGCTCAAATTGTATAATGTAAACTAATTGCTTTGCTTGGAGAAAAAAGACCGAAGTGAGATAGGCTGAGAGAGCAGTGACCATCGAATAAACACAGAGCCGGTTTTGGAGTGCATTATTATATCGTACATACAGGCAAGTCAAATACTGGAGCTTGAGTTCACGTGAGCTGTACAGCGTATACGGGCTATGGAGTCTGAACTCGAGCGTTACTCATGCCCAAAGCTAGACACAGCTAGGTGTCTAGCTTCTTTGCTTGCGGTTTATCGAACACTACAATCTGTACCTTTACTGTGTTCAAGAGTGCCGGCAGGACAAGAAATGTGGCTGTACAATATATATTCACCGTTGTCCAATTGAATGTGTGGGTGTGTGAGAGAGAGAGAACGCGGGCAGGAGAGCTTTTGATATGGCATTGATGAATTGTTGAGTGGCAGGCAAGAGTTTGATTGTGAGTTCTGTAAGTGGGGCTCGGAGACTGGAGTGAGAATCGAGATGCAAGCTGGAGCCGAGCGGGGCGATGGCGAGCAGACATCATACATGGCAAGAGAACCCCACAGACACAGGCGCGCATAGGTCGGATATAACTGTCCGATCTTGTATTGTATGTCCGATCTTGTATTGTAAGAGCCATAGCTGTTGTCTTAATGAATGATGGCGGGATTCTTCAAGGCTTCTGTTTCACGTCCCGTCTGAGTGTACGGCGAGGTTGAATAGTGAAAGCAGCGTGCATGATGCCACTCTCCTCTGCAAAGACAAATGATAAATCCCTTTTCTTTTTGCGTTGAGGGACCATATTACAACACAGTCCAGAATCCAGATCATCCATGATAAGAAAGCCTTCCGGCTTTCATGGAAGTTCTCTATAGGCTCAGCTTCTCTGTGATCATGAGGAACGCAACACTCCAGCTCAGATTTGTTTCAATGGCGACTAGCCTGTTTCTACTTTGGGTCATCTCGACCTGCGTCCACACATCCCGTGGAGGAGTAGCTGATGCTCGTAGGGACATTGAGCCAAGAACCCAAGTCAAAGGTGAGCATCCGACACATGAATGCCTCTCTCTCTCTCTCTCTCTGTCTGCTAAAGCCGAATCCTGACAGGAAGTCTTCACATCTTTCTCCTTCATTAGACAGACGATGAACTGGATATGAAATTGGAGCTTTGTGCCAATTTTTTGTTTGTCTCTGTCATTCTTTCCCTTTTCGTTATTTGTTTTGTCTAGATGATGATGATTTCTGAAGCTTCCACCCCCCCCTCGGCGATGCTTATGGCTCAGAAGATGGCCATATCTGTCTGCGAAAATAGTGAAACAAAGCAGATTACTGCGTTTTAACATGATTTCATATCCATTTTGCAGGTACTTCTGGTGCGCTGACTAGCATAGAGGCAATCGCAATGAAGACGTTTAATGTAAGGACGAACTTGGTTAAAAGTGAACATGCAAGGCGAGTCCCTACATTGGAAAATAAAACAGAGAAGGTATAAGCTGCGCATCTGCGTACCCTGTTCTCGATGCCTAGATTATTTTAAACATGTCTATTGTTCATTGATTAAAGACTTCTTCAGCAAGAGTAGAACGCAAAATCTGCAATCTCTTATGATTTATTACCAGCTGTTCACTATGGTACTTATACCTTCGACGTAACACAGGTTCAAGCAGGTGCGATGGCTACATATCTTGAGAGATCTATGATCGACCACCTGGACTATGCAGAAGCTCGAACGCATCCACCGACAGAGCCCTAAGCCATCTAAATCCATGGACCTCTAGTCGGCCATAAATCTACTTGTTTTCCCGTTTAAACCACTTAGAGTGTAGCTGGTATACACCGTCATTCTCGTTGTAATACCATGTGAATGGGAAAACAACTATATTTCTGGCATTATACGACATCGGCATGTTTTGATTGACCCACTGTAACTATGGAACTTAGTGCTCTTGTCACACATTGTTGGTAGTAGCTTGTTCCATTCTTCATGCAGGATTGGGCAGTTTTTTCCTATACAATCATGTGCCTTATGGAGGTAGTCTATTTATACACATATACACCATGTGTGCAATGACTGCTATTCCCTACAACCTTTCTAGTTTATGCTCCACTATTGAGTTAAATAAATTCAGCGCAATAATCTGTATTTTGATGAGTATATGTACTTTCTTCTTTGTGCCTTAGATTTCAAGAACTCCATCCAGATTATGTATTTACTTCAAATTATAGGTAGAAAGTGCCTGTGGATGATATGCTTTCTGTTTGGCACATGGAAGTTCTATATCTATGTTCTGAATATAGGAGCTGCGCATTCTCCTACCAGTGTTAACCTCTTGCTCTCCATGAAAAAAGAATGCGCACACGGTATGATTCATGGCCTAGAAATCGATCGGCTAATTTTGGACGTTTTGTATGCAACAATAAATTTGGTAACGTGTTTTTCAAGTAGATACTGATACTAAGCAGAGATGGTGATACAAGTACACGCATAGTAGTACACAGTGGAGAAAAATCACGCGCAGATGAAAACAGAATATGTTGCGCCTTTTTCATAACTACACATGATTATGTATTACAGAAATATGTTGCGCCTTTTTCATATGTTGCGCCTTTTTCATAGCTACAGAAATATGGAAACAGAAGATGTTGCGCCTTTTTCATAACTGCAGAAATAGACTAGTTATGGATTTGAATCACGTGACAGCTTCTTGAATCACATAACCTGAGTCTTCTCTCATGTTTGATCTTTTTGATCTGATCTTCTTCCTCTTTTTTTTTTCATATAACTAATAGATGTAAGCTTCTGTAATTAGGATCTTAGGTACAGTCTCATTTATGATGTCATGAGTGAGGATTCATTGATAGAAACACAATGAAATTTGTTGAACGATTGGATCCCGGAGTAGAAGAATCTGTTTTAGATGAATGTTTCAATTGATGTACTTGATTGTTTTAAAATATTTCAAATGGGGAACCAGAATGAGAATTCTGTTATAAATGCTTACTACAAGAATATGCTTGCCTAGTCTCCCAATGGGAGAAAAATAATTAAGATGTGTATCGTCTAAAATCTTAATGATTAAGAGCTCATGGACGAGTGAGGAGAAGAAGAAATGCAAGCAATTCAACTGTTCACATGATCAGATGGATGAGGTGCTGTTGTTAAAATAAGTCGAAAAGAAGTGACACGCACTTTAGATTATACATTGGCACCATGTTTCCCATAGGATTTTCACACATATTGCACATGCAAGCTGGGAAATATGTTATTAGATGAACAGGCTGTGAACCTTTTACCATATGTTCTTGGAAGGATATAAGGAGTATGTGAGTAGGAAATAGGTTTTCACATACGGTTGATAGAAATTAGAGGACATAAGACGTTGTTTTGGAATGATAGTGGCCTTTTGCAACCATAATGATAAGTAATTGGTCATAAGACACGATACATAGGATCTTGTAGTCACGCATACATAGAGACAATAGAACATGAGAATCATACAAAAATAGAGATGCACAATAGACAAAACAAAACATAATATTGGGTATAATATCTTCCCATGCACTCTTTCGGAAGACTCTCTAGAGTGCATGTATTTATAGGTTTTTGTTACATGCAAAGATAGATGTTAAAAAAGGGCAGACACTTAGAAAAGGTGTGTGAGAAAAAAGTTGGTCACCTTAATGGGGATCCTTACCTTTATTTACAAAAGCCTCATTCTATAGCGATCTTTATCTTCAACCATTATTTTCAAAATTGAATAGAGTCAATCTTCCCATGCACTCTTTCGGAAGACTCTCTAGAGTGCATGTATTTATAGGTTTTTATTACATGCAAAGATAGATGTTAAAAAAGGGCAGACACTTAGAAAAGGTGTGTGAGAAAAAAGTTGGTCACCTTAATGGGGATCCTTACCTTTATTTACAAAAGCCTCATTCTATAGCGATCTTTATCTCCAACCATTATTTTCAAAATTGAATAGAGTCAATCTTCTATGTAGGTTTTTTACTCACAAAATAAATGGAAAATATAAGCTCTCTATTTATGTCCAAACGAATAAATGGAAAATATAAGCTCTCTATTTATGTCCAAACGATTCATTTAATGTGATTTTAAATGACATGCATAAATTAAATGATTATTATGTGGTTTGTAACAAAATAACAACAAAGCATAATAGACAACTAGACATAGTTAAGAGAAAGATGCAGACAAAGATAGACACAGACTAAGAGATAGAGAACTCAAATTCTCGGATTGCCAAGCATAATGTTGCCTTAGAACATGAATTAAAAAAAAAAAAAGTTCATTTTCCCTCTAAGACACTAAAAAAAGTCATTTTGACCTATCCACATACCAAAACACACTTTTTTTTTCTTGCACACAGCTACTGTACTAGCCATTCTAGCCATCTCTGTGCTTCTTCCCATTCGGTGCTGGAGTTTTGGAACATCATGGTGCTCACATGTATTACAAACATGACACCAGCACCAGCGCGTGCTCCTCACACAAAGAGTGTACATGTTTGTGTTCCTACAGAATTTTCACCAACAACTAGAGATACCAATGACATAGATTCTCAAAATGCACGACGTGCAGCTGGAGAGAAGAATATTGATCTTTGGGTCAATGGTGTTTTGTATCCCTTGGATCCAATGGCTAATGTTCATCCTAGATTCCATAGTATCTCCAAATTTCTACAATTCCTTGGTTGCGGTGAAGATGGACTACTAGGTTATTGCAAGCAATTGTCTAACCATTCTACATTTGTAGCAAATTATTGGATGCAACAATGTCATCACAACCATTTCAAGATACACGGTTTAGAGAGTGCTATACACACTATATCAAATCTTTGGATGAGCACAATAATAGACTACAACAAGATGTGGAAGAAAAGGAGAGTACAATTACAAAGTTAAAAGCCAATCTTACACAACTAAAAGAGACTCCACTTGGGATGAGATATAGGAAACGACCATTATCATCCTTTCAAGCTCTTTCAACTGATGGTGGAGCACGGAAGCGATGTGTTTACACACTTAGGTATGTGTTTTCCTTGTTTATTTATGTTAAAAGACTTTTAGATTGAATTTCTTATTGTGTAGGTCATTTGTTGAAGATGCAAGTGCTTCCTCAACAATGGAGGATCAATTGAAGTTTCAGAATTCTTGTCTTAGCAGCAAACATGTGCTTATGATTTTGGATTCACCAATAGGAAATCACATCAAAACCCAAGTGATTAAAGATTTTGCAGGCAACTTAGAAGATATTAGTAGTCTTAGTGAGGTACAGATGGTATGTGATGAAGCAGGTGTTAGTACTAGAGCGTACACTGCATTGTACAATCTTTTGAAGCAAGCTCTACAAAACAAAGGTATTTTCCAGAGCATTTTTCCATGCCCTTACAAGGTATCTCTGAAGAAGAAGATGACCAATGAGGATGTAGCCAATACTCTTGGCAATTACCTGCATATAGAAGATGTTATGCATGCATCCATTTATCATTCATCTACATCAAAGAAAGAGTTGAAAAACACATCTAGAAAGGGATTCATCTACACAAAGTTCAACAACATATTTGTCAATTTGGAGAGGCTTCAAAAGGAAATGGTTAAATTTTACAAATCCACAATTCAAGGTATATCCATTGTTTTGATAATGGCATTCATAGTATTTTTAATAATATAATGTTTGTTATTTGATGTAGATTGTGGTTCCAAACTCAAGTTTGTATTGAAGCTAGACGAATGTCAAATCATAAAGGGACGCCGTATGGAGAGACTTAGTGTGACACTCATGAACGAAGCTATGGCCCATGCTATTATTGATGATAGTGAAGAATCTACCCATCACTTTACATATAGTGTCCAATCCGAGAAAGATATATGGTGGTTAGGTGCTATTGAGGTACCTAAAGAATCCAATGATGTTCTTACATGGATTTTCAGTAGGACCCCATGGATCACAGAGGTGATAACTTCTCAAATTCATGGTGCCAAAATCACTGTAGAAAGCCTTGGTGATTTTGAAGTAGAGTGGCACTTATGTGGAGACTTAAAGACTATCAAATGCATGTTAGGGTGCAAACAAGGTGCATCTACTCTCTATCCTTGTCCATATTGCACACGAGGTTATAAATGAACAAAGAGAAAACAAAACAACATAGATGATTTAGTTGATGACACAGATGCAACTCCATCTGCTGAATGGGATATACCTTTAATGAGGTGTCCCATGTTAGGTACACCTAATCGTGACATGTTAGATAAGGATTGGAATCCCATTATTCCATTCCCTTTAGTCAATGTCCACTTTTGCACCTTGCATGCCTTCATGAGAATTTTTGATAGACTTTTAAAGCTCCATATAGAATACGCATTTGCCATGAAGCCAGTTGATAAATCTATTCAAGCTATAAAGAAATTGGAGGAACTTCTTAATTAAATTGGTTGTCATGGTGGAAATGTAACCCTAGTTGTTAAGAAAGTTGGAGAATCTCAAGATAGCTTGCAACAAGTGTCAATGACAGGGAATAAAGCAAGACATTTTTTTAGAAGAGGTACTAGCATTCAAAATAATGAACATTATGAGCTGTGGAAAGACCTATGCATGATCACAACCAACAATGACTCTCAAGTTGATCTTTGTGATAAGAGAAAGAAAGTTTGGTCGAGCTTTGATAAGTTGGTAGGCTTAATGGGTCTGACTAGGTCTAGTGCTATTCAACGTCAAATGTTTCAAGAAACATTAGTGGAGTTCACCAAGTGTTTCATTCAATTCTGGGGAGAGAGCAATATAACACACTACATTGTAAGTGTAATCTTCTTCTACAAGTGTTCATTGCACTTACCTTTTTCCAATGTACTTAACAATTTTTAGCATATTTTGTTTGCACATGGAGCTTTTTTCATGCATCGATATGGGTCATTAGAGATTTTCAGTACCCAAGGAATGGAAACGTCACACTACAAAGCGAGGGGTGTCTACTTCAAAAACACCCGACATGGTGGTCCAATGCAATCAAACTACATGGAGGAGATGTTTATTTGGTTTTACCGCACTACATTCTCGAGAAAGTTTTTTGTGGAACGACTCAGGGATTCAAAATTGGCAAAACTTGCAATAACGATGCAACACAACATTGCCAGTGAGAAATGGAAGTCATCATTAGGTCCTCTTCATCATGCTCAATGGTGTGCCAGGAGACAACGAGAAGGCTCAGCTTGGAAGTAAAGTGAATTCGTTATTTCCCATTATGTGGTAAAACCTATGATTATTGTAATCTTGGTTTCAATGTGTTATTATTTAATATATAATATTTTGTATGGTTTTAAATAGGTTTTCTCCATTCTAGTGTAAACAAACAATTAAAAAAAAAACTCTATAAATAGAGAGAACTCACTTCATTTCACACTTTTTGCAACTCAAGAGAATGGCACGCACCAAGCAAACTGCAAGGAAAGATCGCGTCTTCTTTCCTAGCCCTCATCTGGGGACACAACGCCCACCATGGTTGCAGCCCCCCCAAAGACCACGAAGTGGTTCCCAAAGCACATCTGTGCTTGTGTCACACGATGGCACACCACCTAGGAGCAGTTCAGCGTGAGAAAATGAAGTGTCCAATAGACATGAGTATTTCACTCCAAGACGATCAGAGTTCCTTTCAGATGATGAGCCACCAACAAGGACACCCATCAAGGCAAGACCCAAATAGAAGTTGATCAGAAGGAGTGTACCAGAGAGCAAAGAGGAGTCATCCCCGAATGACGAAAGCAACAATCAACCACCATGGAATGATATGCAAATTCCAACGAGCCATAGGGTGACACATGGAGGTAAGACACTTCCACAAGGACAAGGGCAAATACCAACAGAGGAGGAAAGAGAGCAAAGTCAACAACCACATCAACAACAAAATGTGCAAGATGAAGCTTGGCCCTCACATCGTGTTCATCGAAGAAAAAAAAACTATCAACCATGACGTCGACCTCAACGCCAGCCAAACATACCTCCCAACACAAGAGCTCCACAAAGAAGAAGGAGGCACTGCAGGGCTTTTGCAGAGATACGACACTACCAAAAGTCCGTTGAACTACTCATACCACGAAGAGCTTTTGCAAGGGTAGTGAAAGAGGAACTACAAAGCTACCGTGCAAGTCTACTAATACAAGGGATAGCACTTGAAGCACTTCAAGAGGAAGCTGAGGCCTACCTCATCTCCATGCTTGAGGACTCTAACCTCTGTGCAATACATGCCAAGAGAGTAACCATACAACCGAAGGACATTCAGCTAGCAAGAAGAATTAGAGGAAATAACCCATGATGTGTATATTATACCCTATGATAGGCCTACTTTGCGATGTAATACAATGGATAATAGAAAATTTTGTTTTAACCTATATTCTTGGTCTTTTTTTTCTCTCTCTCACTCTCTCTCTTAAACTCCCAGCATAATTGTATGCAACTAACTTTTCTTCAGTCAGTTATATATGGATTCAGTTAAACATGCATGCACTTGCCTATTGTTTTGTGAATAATTATGTTCCTTTTGTGCCTATTGATGTCCCACATCTCATTTTCATGCCAAAAAACCCCCAGCCACAGAAACAGGGGATTCAGCCCTGCAAATTTTTTGCAGGGCTGAATCCCGCGTTTTTGTGGCTGGGAGTTTTTTTGCATATTTTGGGCTTGTCTAAGCATAAAAGGTATGGCAGAGATGTAATGGTCTAGTAATTCAGAGGTTATACCCTACAGGTAATCATTGTATGCATAAAAGGTACGGATGAGATCTTTGGTCTAGTTAATGCTGAGGTTATACCCTACTGGTAATCTTTGGTCTTGATTCTACCAAAACCAAGTGATAATGAAGAGTTACATACTTTCCTATGCTTTGTAGCCCCTAAAAACACCAGATAAGGCCAAAAAAGCCCAGCCACAGAAACGCGGGAAACAGCCCTGCAAAATTTTTGCAGGGTTGTTGTCCATCACCATCTTATGCTTCAAAGATGTTAATGTCCATACATCAGGTTGCGGCCACTCGAGCTTTAAAAGAGAATCTACCTTAATCATCTGTAACCTGCCAAAATGATTTGATGAAGAGGGTACAACATATGTATGTGTGTAAAAGAAAACTCTCTCACGTAATAGCTGAGCAGGACGGGCTTGTGGAAAGACTATCAACCCAACATCTGCATGCAATGCTTGGAAAGTACCTGTAAGACTATGAAGTGGTTGTTCTTCCACCAAGGTAGAAGGAAATATGTCTATAACAAAAAACTACACAACTTAGCTAGGTATATTATGAAATTTGGACAAAAGTCAATGAGTAATACTTATAGTTGATTGGATATCTCATTTTGTTTGAGTTTTCCAATTTCATGGTTGACATTGTGAAAACATGTTGTACAATGGCAACAATTTCACCATTTTTGAGCTTTTTGAAGCCTAATAACTTCCCTTTCCAATGAAGATCCAAGTTTCCACGATCTCTTACAGGGTGAGGACCAACACCAGAGGGTTGCATGTACACCCATGCACCTTTGCAGAACTCCTGTCCTAACCAAATTCCTTCTGTAGCCTTGATATTATGACATTTTATCGTGATAACCTCATCTTTTGGACGTCTATGAGATTTAGGTTTCTCCATTGGAGTTCAGGCTATGGAAGTGACAGTAGGAATTCAAAGAAGATGATGCACAGAGAAAGAAATGGAGATGCAAAAGCTACAATGGTGTGCTAGGGAGAGAAAGTAGTGGAAAGAGATGACTTTTTGGGACCTGGGTATGAAAATGTGAGATTTTGGAGGGAGAAAGTTGTATTTTGAGTTATTTTTAAAAAAATTACTTTTTTCAGTTCAGTTCATGCACAGATTTTGATTTAGAACCCAAAAATAGCACTTTTGATCCTAAAAAGTGGTGGGGGGACCATTAAATGGTGTTATGATGAGTTTTATAACTTTTTGAAAATTTTGAATTTTTGGGCTCAGGTAAGTTACGAGATTCCTTTCTCTCTCTAGAGGCAAAACCTAAACACAGGGGAATCCTGTCCCCTCATCCCCCTTCAGCCTAGTGATTTATAGGCTATAGACTGTGTCCACCACCCTCCTCTCGTTGGTCCATCACTAATCACTCCTTAATCCAAAAGGCCCATGCAGGGTTCATTTTTTTCCCTAATGGTCTATGGAGGATGGGAAGGTAAAACATCTTGTTGATCTGCTGCATGTTCCAAATATAACAAAGAATCTCATTTCTATTGGACAAATGGTTGAGTAGGGATTACAAGTCACGTTCTATGCTGATGGGTTATATGTAAAAGAATATAAACAGGAGGGAGGATTGATTGTGAAAGGAAACAAAGTGGGTAGGATGTTCACCTTAAATGTGAGAATTCCTAAAATGAATGCAACCATGTTTGCAAAAGGTGCAAGATTTATTGTTGATATAGAAATCTAGCACAGATGACATGCAAACTTGCAGAGGCTGAAATTGATGCAGTCAAAGGCTATTGACAATCGGCTACCAAATTTCAAAGTTACAGAAATGCAAAAAGTATGTGTAGCATGCCAATTTGGTAAACAATCAAGAACATCATTTCTGAATGAAAAGCATGTTAGTGAGAATGTGCTAGAAATAGTACATACAGATGTGTGGGATCTTGCAAAGACCACATCTATGGGTGGTTGTAGGTTTTATGTTACTTTCATTGACGAGCATATATGGAAAGTATGGGTATATTTCATGAAAGAGAAGAGTGAGGTGTTCACTCACTTTGAGAATTTTAAAGCTATGGTGGAAAAGTAGACAGGGTAGTATATTCAAACATTAGTATCTGATGGAGGAGGTGAATATATGTCAAATGAGTTCAAAAACTTTCTAAAAAGTCATGGAATTTGATATCAGTTTTCATGTAGGTACACAATAGAATGGTGTTGCTGAATGCAAAAATAGACATATGCACAAATAGCAAGAGCCTTGATGGCTAAGAAGAAAATGTCTCATTGTTATTGGGAAGAAGCTGTGCACACTGCTGTACACATCATGAACAGAACTTTGATTGCTGATGTACATCAAGTTATACCTGAAGAGAAGTTCAAAGGTAAAAAGCCAAACTTGTCACATATGAAAGTTTTTGGTTGTATTGCATATGTACATGTTCCACATGAGTTGAAGACAAAGCTTGATTCAAAAGTAGAAAAATGTATCTTCATTGGATACTTCCTTGAGCAAAAGGGATATAAATGTTATAACCCACTCACGAGACAGGTAAAGCTAAGCAGAGATGTGGTGTTTGATGAAATGTCAAGCTTCTATGCAAATGCAAAAGAAAAAGAAAATATTGAAAAATCAAGTGTAGAATCTTAAGTTTTGAGTCAACCAGATGCATCACCAAGCAATAGTTCCAACTCAAATCCATGGAGTGGAAGATTTCTTGGATATTTTTGCCCAACAAATTCATCAAATACATCTAAGAAAAGTAAAGAAAAGCTTTCTATTGGTAGCAAAACATCTACACGTTTTGAAGACATTGATGGAGATTCAAGTGGTTCAAAAAGAGTCTTGATGAGGAACTTGGATTACCCTCTGTGAAGAATCTAGGAGTAAGAAAGGCACATGCACATGATACAAGGAGAAGTGACCTAGGACCAAGAAGATCTGGGAGGATGCGGAATTTAGTGAAATGATTGACATATAACAGTTACATGGTTCATCATTATGCCTACATGAAAAAGGTAATACAAGATGTTGTATCCTCTTGTTTTAAAGATGCAATTGGAAAAGAAAATTGGAAAAAAATTTATGGATGAGGAGATGGAAACACTTTATAGAAACAATACATGGAAGCTTATTCCATTGTCATAAGAAAAACAACTCATAAGCTGCAAGTGGGTTTACAAGGTAAAGCACAATGCTGATGGTAGCATAAGCAGGTACAAAGCACAATTGGTAGCAAAAGGATATGCACAGGCATATGGCATTTATTATGAGGAAACGTTTAGCCCTATAGCTGAAATATCTACTGTCAGAACACTTGTTGCAGTAGCTACAACAAAAAGGTGGACTTTGCATCATATGGAGGTGAAGAATGCTTTCCTACATGGTGACTTACAAGAAGAAGTGTACATGGACCAACCACAAGGATATGAAGATTCAAAGCACCCAAAATATGTTTGTAGGTTGCAAAAGGCTTTGTATGGACTTAAACAAGCCCCTCATGCTTGGCATGCAAGGATTGCTAACTATTTGACCACCATTGGATTTTCTATGTGTGATGTAGATCATTCATTATATGCAAGGAAGGGTGGTGATGGCATCATGATTGTGGCTATTTATGTTGATGAATTGATTTTAGGAGGTGACAATGAAGCAAGCATTAAAAAGGTAAAGCAACTTCTTATGTAGGAATTTGACATGAAAGATCTTGGTGTGTTGCGCTGCTTCTTGGGCATTGAGTTCATACATACAAAAACATGTATATGGATGTCACAAAGGCAATATGCCTTGAGTATGCTACAAAAGTATGGTATGGCGAATTGTAAGCCAATTTCTATGCCATTAGATCAGAATTTGAAGTTGGATACTACGTCAGGTGAAGCATTGGAAAATGCTACTATGTCTAGGAAAATTATGGGAAGTTTGATATATCTCACAATTACAATGCTTGATCTAAGCTACACTATTGGAATTGAAAGTGAATTTATGCAGGTTCATAGGAAGCTGCATCTAGATGCTCTGAGGCACATTGTATGTTATGTGAGTGCTACTTTGGATTATGCATCGTTTTATGAAGATGCTGTAGATTTATAGGTTCGTGGATACATCGATGCAGATTGGGCTGGTAGTATTCCAGATAGAAGATCTAGTAGTGGCTTTCTATTCTCATTGGAAGTGTAGCTATTACATGGAGCGGGAAGAAGCAACCCATTGTTGCTTCGTTGAGTATAGAGGTTGAGTATGGAGGTGCTATAATGGAAGCATGTGAAGCATCCTGTTTAGAGATGCTACTTGCATATTTAGTTGTGGAAGTGCAAAATCCTATCACCATCTATTGTGTAATCTTAGCAGCATACAATTAGCACAAATTCCTATTTTTCATGCTAGAACCAAGCATATCAAGGTACATTATCACTTCATCAGAGAGAAGGCATTGATATTGATCTTGTTTATGTGAGGACAACTCAGCAGGTTGCTAATAGTTTTACTAAAGCGCTTGGAGTAGAGAGTTTGAAGAATTTTTGGAAGATGATTGGATTAGGAGACATGGCATTGAGCTTGAGTGGGAGTGTTGAGATATCAAGCCCACCATGTGATGATCTAAGATGACATGTATCACCTTTTCATTTCTCTAACATGTATATTGGTCACGTCAGTATATGTTAGGGATACTTCATTGAGCTTTACTAGATTTATCTACCAGAAGTGATCGCCCATTTGTTTCTTGCTAGCTCAATCATTCACAGACATTAGGATTTTCCTTATGTAAGGTTCTCGATATATTGCACTTGTTGTATTGTTGCTTTTAGGTCATTCTTGTACATTCCTTTTATGTAATAGAAGAAGAAGATCATGCTTTCTTGCCTCAATGTGTGTATGTGCTCCTCTTTGATTGTGAGAGTGTGTGTGTGAGCTCTCTTCCTTATCTCCTTCCTCGTGACACATCTATCTTGAATTTCTTCACCTTCTTTCGTGTTTTGAATTCAACAAGTTGAATCCACCTTAAACTTACCAAAAGCTTGAGCCTTATCGTGAAGGAAGTACACCCACATCTTTTTGCTATAGTCATCGTCAAGTAACATGAAGTAGGAAGATCTACCCAAGGCTTGTGTAGGCATTTTTCCACACAATTCATCATGCACCAACTCTAGAGGATAGCTTGCCTTGTTCTTGCTTTCTTATGGGAAATTCCTTCCTTTGTTGCTTGCCCATCATGCAAGCTTCACATGGCTCCTTCATTTCTATAATAGATGGTAGGTGTGCAACCATACCCTTGCAATGCATCTCCTTCACTACAAGGTATCCGATGTGGTTGAATCTCTCATGCCATAGCTTACTTGTGCTCACACTTCTAGTGGCTATAAGAGCACACAACTCATACAGGTTGTTCCTCCTTGCACTAGTCCCAACAATGTTGTTGTTACTATCCAAAATCTTAGCTCCTATTTTACTGAAAGATACTTGATAACCTTGATTAGTTATAGAAGCTACTCAAAGTAGATTTTGTTTGATTTGTGGAACATACAACACATTTGAAAGATTTATGAAATCCCCATTAGAGTTGATAAAAGAAATCGTACCTTCACCCTTTGCAAGACATCTTGCATTGTTGTCTACATTTATTATGATGGGTTCCTTTATAGGCTGTGAGGAATTGTTTAGGTCTTTTCTACTCGTCATGTGATGAGATTCACCACTGTCTAACACCCATGAGTCATCCATTCCTGAATCTTCAACCGAGGAGCATACCTCTTCTATCATAACAAATAACTCAAGCTCTATTTATGCTATGTTGGCAGTCTCCTTGCCCTTGCGACCTTTTGAAGAGCCATTCTTCTCTTCTACCTTCTTGATGCGACAGTCTTGTATTCTGTTTCCTTTGTTCTTGCAATGGAAACGATCTCCCTTGGGCTTCTTTTTTCGTTCTTCTTTTTGTCTCCATCTTTTGAAGATTTCATCTCCTTTGCTACCAACACTCGTTGCCTTGAGTCATAGCTCCTCCTCCATGAGTAAGGCATTGGTGAAGGTACAAGTTGGCACCTCTCAGTAGTTATTCAGTATTTTGACCACAACTCAAGCTATAAAGCTCGGATTGATGCGTTTTAAAGTTTTGTTTGTAGCTAACATAGAGGCCTACAATTTTCCAAGGCATAGAAGTTCTAAACTGCCAAAAATTCAAAAAACATAGACTAATGCAGAAGACATATTTACAATCACTTGATAGTAGGTCAGTGTTTGGGCTATAACTTGAGTTTTACAAGTTCGATTCATACGATTCAACTTGGCATGCATAGCTTGGAAAGATTACAACTTTTTAGAAGAACTTAAATTCAGATTCTCAGTTTTACATCGCCAAAATTGCAAAATATAGAGAAGAAGTGTTGCATGTGAAGGTGAAATTGACAACTGATGTTTGTTTTGTGCATATCTTGAGCTACGCACCTCCGATTGAGGTTTTCTTTATATCGTTACATAGCCAAAAATGAGTTCTTGAAGTTTTGCTAAAGAGAAAGTTCAAATTCAGAGTTTATCATCTCTGAAATAGCAAAATACATAGCAACATATTTTCACCATGAGAACCCTAATTGCTTTTGGAGGTTCATTTGTTGCGGAACTTTTCCGAGAGAGAATTTTCGGTGTGCGAGCTCTTATCTTTAGAGCTTCAAGGCATTGTCCATGTATGATCACTGTGATAGCTCCTCCATATGAGAGTAGAGAATGACCTTGTCACATGTTTGGCATGTGAGATGACATTATGGTATACCTTTTTTGAGGTTTATGTCATCATGAGTTTTGATCATGGCATTTTCAGTGGATGTATAGTGGCATTGTGGTCTCTATCTTGCTTATGCCACTTAGTTATGGATTTACTTGCCAGTTGCACACATTTTATGAGTGTTGATGTTGGATCTTAGTTAGTACTTGTATCCTTATTTTTCTTTGCATATGGTACATGATCCAGATTGGAGCCTCAGTTGCACATCCGTTTGTCACCTTGATTGTCTATTCTATTAGCATATGGTCATTGACTGATGTCTCTTGCCAGTGTGATTCTTGGCATATGTGGATGGTGATTCCCACATGGTTTATTTGGTTCAAAGTCCATTTTACAGAGGAGATTCTGCCAAAATTGCGACAACTTTTATGCTAGAAGAGAGCTCTAGTGGATCTTGAAGCTTGTGTGATAGCTTTGGATCATTGCTTATCTCCATTCACGTGGACTTGGTCATAGGTTATCCGTGATAGGTTGCACTATCTTGCAAAATTGATTCTTGAGTGGAAGGTGTATTGCCATTGGATTGGCATGTATTTCCATCAATTTTTTGTCGTATGTATTTGCCATTATCTTTGGTTGGATCAGTGGCAAGTGGTGACATGTTACTATTATTCTTTTGCTAGTCATTATCTTGTTTGATTGCTCACTTTACACGGGGTACTCTATCAAAATTTTCAGGATTCTTTCACATCTACTTGGTCACTTTGGAGACTTGGTGAGCAGGCTTATGCTCATGCTTTTATGTGCATGATAGATGCATGGTTATGTGATAGGTGGCTCACATGGTTTGTTCTCCAAGAGACATTTGTGATGTGAATTATGCATATGGATATATAGGTGTAATTATATTGAGGATAGAGTATCATTTCTAGCCTCTTGTTGTATTTATAGTCTCTTGGATTGCCAGCATGGTGTCTTCTCAATTTGATGGCATTGACTTTCCGAGATGGAAAGCTCAGATGTGGCATACATTGATTGGTTCAGGGTTACACATGTATGTGCATAGAGATGCACAGAGGCCTCGTGATATGCCCGACCATGTATGGATGGATATGGACACATTGGCAAGCTCCACTATCCGATTACAACTTGTGTATGAGTCTGTTATGTATGAGGAGATGAGTAGTGCATTATGGTAGAGACTACATGATATGTATGCAAGTCCATTGACTCATGTGAGATGTAGATCACATCAATGACTGATGTTGGCAGTGTGATTGTGAGGGGCATATTTGACGATGTTGCTTCAAGCGGATGCGATGACAACATCAGAGATATGCACATGATGCATGTCAAGTAGTGATTTCAAGAGGATCTATGATAGTTGATTATGTTGGTAATGATGATATCACTTTCTCCTATGATTCATCTCAAGATTCCTCTTGTTCATTGGATGGCATACATATAGCTTGGTTTCTTGATGCATTATCCAATTTTCATGTTACTCCACATCACGAGTGGTTTTATCAATTCTTACGTGAGAGTCGTGGATGTGTGCACTTGCCCAATGGTAGGACATATGACATTGAGGGTGCAGGAGATATATGCCTTATGCTACCTAGTGGAGCATCACTTATACTTAGACATGTACGCTATGTGCCTTCATTCCCTATGAGCTTGATTTCATTTAGCAAGTTACAGGAGAGAAAATTTTATGCATTCCTTGGTGAGCATATTTTTAGTTGTAGTTGGGACAGCTTATGCTTGTTAGAGGTACTCAGATTGGGCACAACTATCCACTGCAGGTACTTTATGTGAGAGACAATCTCATCTCACTGGGAGGCATGATATGGATGCTCATGTAGAGCATTATGATGATACTTAGTTAGAGTCTGATCATCAGTTTGACTTCGGTATTGATGTTGTGCAGTTCGCTCATGTGGAGCATGATGATACACTTGGTGTGGTAGAACATGATAGCTCTTATGATACACAGTGTATGCCAGAGCATACTAGCTCTCAGGGTGCACAATTAGACATATCCTTGGTTGAGAGGACGACTGATCTAGATGTTGATGAGTCAATGATCATGCAGTCATTCTTGGATTCTTTCATGCCAGATGTTGACACAGATATGTCAGGACATGTTGGTCTTGACGATGGTGCTTTGGATGCCTTAGATACAGGCATGGATGACATGCTTAGGTTAGCCAAGATAGCAAAGGTTTCATCAACATTCGAGAGTCTGATGTACCAGTTGTTATGCTCAAGACCAGACATTGCAGTTTCTATTAGAGCAGTTGCACTTGGAGTTCTCAGTCGTTTGATGATTGACATAGGCATAGAGCAAGTGGAAGCTTTGCAAGAACTTCATCATTTCTTGCATGAGTCAGATGTGAGCTCAACTCTAATCGATATGATTTTAGAGTAGTTTGAGGTGCATGGATACCCCTTGTTCGGGGCAGTTGGTGTAGGTTGGTCCATATGGGTTGAGATCTGGACTCTTCTTGTACATTGTTGTATATTCCTACATCATTCTTTGTATATTTTATCACTTATGGTCACATTGACCCTTAAGTGAGAGATTGTTGGGGACGTAAGGGTCATGTGACCTTACCCCCATATTCATATATATACATCATTTATAGAGCATTGCCTCAAGAGAGATCATTATGTGGGTTTTGAGGCTCCCACACATGTCTGCACATCTCCTCTCCTCTCTCTTCCTCCATCTCCTCCTTGCTCCTCTTCTTTTGCACACCAAAGACCTTCACAACCTTCTCCACGAGCTCTCTACAACCACACTGGCTCTGATACCATGTCACGAGGAAGGAGATAAGGGAGAGAGCTCACACACACACACACACTCACAATCAAAGAGGAGCACACACATAGATTGAGGTAGGGAAGAATGATCTTCTTCTTCTATTACATAAAAGGAATGTACAAGAAAGACCTAAAACAACAATACAACAAGTGAAATATATAAAGAACAGTACATAAGGAAAATCCTAATGTCTGCGAATGAGCGAGCTGGTAAGAAAAAAATGTGCCATCACTCTCGATAGATAAATCTAGTAAAGATCAATGAAGTATCCTTGACATATATCGGTGTGACCATTATACATGTTAGAGAAATGAAAAAGTGATACGTGTCATCCTAGATCATTACTTGTTGAGCTTGATATCTCAACACTACCTTCTTCATAAAGTTCTCTAAATACTACATTGATTTTTGAGCCAAAATCTATCAAGGCAAGATATGGTTTAGGATTGTTTTTTATTTTGACCATAGTCTTTGTGGTTCTACTTGCCCAATCTTTATGAGTAGAATGGTTTTTAGGGTAACCATTACACTTATCTACATTCCCAACAATAGGTCCTAAATAGTTTTTATGCCCAAACTTATCATCCATTTCATGTTCATTTATTTTTACGATGGTTACTTTTGTCTCATCCATCTCTATGTCTTCATCTTTATTTGCTATTGGCTCTCTTCTTCTTCTTCTTATCATATTAACCACTTCTTCTTTTACATCAGATGCTGACATTGCCAGAACTTCCTCTATACAAAGAGTTACTTTGGCTTTAAGAATCTTCTCATATATGACTTTTTCAATGTCAACAATATTCTCTAATTGAGAAACCAATCTATATGTTGGAGGTTTCTTTATTGTTTTTTCTCCCTTCTCCTCAACTTTCTCTCCTTCTTGTACTTCTTTTTGTTTCAATTTCTTATTTTTTATTCTTACTTTTAGCCGGTCTTCCTTTTCCTTTCCTGGGCTCTCTTTAGGTTCTTGAGTTTGTTCATTTAGCATTTGCTCTTGAGCTTCCTTCCTATATCTAGTGACGCTCGTATCTTGCTCATCTTTTTTATTACATTTTTCCTCCACATTTACTTCATGTGCATACACTGAATGAGGGTCAATAGGTTCATTCCAATGTGTTTTTGCATGTATTTTAGAGCTACATTCTATAAACGTTTTCTCAATCAATATACCCCTACAAGAAGCATCGTAAACATTTGTCCAAAAAGGATCTCAATTTTCATCAAAATCCAACTTGTAAGAGTAGGAATTTCGGCTTTTCAAAGCTTCATAAAACTCCTTCAAGCCTCCTTTCTCAACGTTTCTGTTGATATATTTAGGTAGTGATGTGTGTGAACACTCTAGGACCGTCGGGGCACTTTTTTCCCTCTTTAGGAGGTTTTTTTCCCCCGGCTTGTATATATGCCTATTGCCCTAATGGGCTACTTATCTTTGTACATTCTCTAGTAATACATTCAGTCTTGTGTGTTGTGCTCCAAGCTTCTTCTTCTTCCTTGTGCTGTTCGCGTGCTTCCGCAGACGTCTAACTCCAACAATTGGTATCAGAGCAGGTCGTTGCTTCTTCTAGGGCGCCGTCGACACTCCTCCGTTTGCAGTCTCAGATTCGCACAAAATTTGGTGAGCATACTCAGGGTGTTTCCGAGATCAAAACCGCTTTGCTCTGTGGTGCCGAAATCGCGATCTGAGCTTGTTTCGGCCTCCGAACGCACTATCGCAGTGCTTGTGCAGACTATTTCGTCCTTTTGTGCCAAAGGTATATACCAGTTTCTGTTCGCCAGTTTAAGCGTCTCGAAGTCTGCTACAGGTCTAGCAGAACTCGTGTGGGCAGTTCTGTTCAACTTTTTGAGATACAGTCAATTTTCTGCATCAAGGTATTTTAGTCACCGGCCATGGCTGAAAGCAGTGATGTATTCCATATGTTGGCTGTTGAGGATAAGTTGGATGGTACCAACTACCCATTATGGGCTTATATGATGCGACATGTACTGGTTGCAAAAGGATTGTGGAACATTGTGCAGGGTGTTGAAAGACGTTCTGTTACACCTGTAACGACAGGTACTGCAAATACAGGTGTTGGAGCTGATGAAGATGGTGTCGAAGATGATATTCCGCAGATTCCTGTTCGTGCTGCTGTTTCTGTTGCACCTACTGCAGAGCAGATTCGTTGGGATGGCAGAGATGCCCAGGCACATGCATTGATAGCTTTGTCTGTCAAACGTGCCATTATTCCTCACATTCGCTCTTGCAGAACAACAAAGGATGCTTGGGATACACTTACCACTTTGTACCAGGCTAGGAATGAGGCTCGTGTTGCTTACCTCCGAAAACAGTTGGAGAGTGAGCACATGAATGAAGGTGATTCGATGGACAGTTTTCTTACAAAGATCAAAGACCTGAAGGAACAATTGATTTCTGCTGATGAGGTTATACCAGATAGCTCACTTGTGTAGACCGTTCTGAATGGCCTTCCTGATTCATATCAGAGTTTTGCCTCTACTCTTCGATTGATGATGAAAGGCAATCCGAATGCCTTGTCATTTGAGGAATTAGTCTCTGTTCTGTTGCAGGAAGATCAGTCCAGGCAGAACAGGTCCATTATGCGTGTTGCAGATCAAGCTTTCCTGGCTAGTCAGAAGGGCAAAGGAAAATGGAGCTCTTCTACTAGTAAGCAGAAATCTGCAAATGCTGCACAATCGAAGAACCAGGATAAAGATGAGAAGAAATCAGAAAAGCAGAAATTGTTCTGCAAGTACTGTAAAGGAAATGATCATATTATAAAGAACTGTCCAAAACTGGCTGCTAAAGAGGCAAAGAAGAAAGAGGCTGGAATGGTTGTTGCAGAGGCCTCTACACCAAAAACAGAGTCTGCAAATCTTGTGCAGGAAGAAGAATGGGCGTTTACTACTGTCTGCAGTTTTGACCCATCTTCTCATGATCAGTGCATGTCTGCAGTAGACTCAGATGTTTGGTACTTTGACAGTGGGGCGACCAAACATATTACCTCGCAGCGCAGTTTCTTCTCTTCACTCGAGCCTGCCCCTACAGGGAATACTGTCACATGCGCCAATAACTCCTCTTATCCTATTATGGGAGTTGGTAAGATCATTCTGACTACTGCTGATGGTAGTTCTTTCACTTTGTCAGATGCTTTATTTGTGCCAGGGATCAAAAAGAACCTGTTATCAGTTTCTGCATTAGCCAAGATTGGCTTGGTTGTGAAATTCGTTGATGACAGGTGTACAGTCCATGATCTCTCAAATGGCGATGTGATTATTGCTTCTGGCATTTTATGTCGTGGGCTGTATAAGCTCATAGACTATGAAAGATCTGTGAATGATTCGGCATGTGCAGTTCATGATTCTCAGGCTATGTCAGATGCAAAGCTTTGGCATGCACGCTTTGGTCATCTGAATTTTGCTAGCTTGTTACGCCTGCAGAAATCTGAAATGGTGTCCTCTTTGCCCAAACTTGAGGCACCTGGAAAACATGTTTGTGAAGGCTGTATTTTGGGCAAAATGCAGCGTTCTTCCTTTCCAAAAGATGGTTCAGTTCGGGCTATGCAGAAATTGCAGCTTGTACATAGTGATGTCTGTGGTCCTATGCAGACACCCTCTTTTGGAAATTACCTTTACTTCGTGACTTTCATTGATGATTTTTCCAGGCATGCATGGGTATATCCACTCAAAGCAAAGTCCGAAGTGTTCATGTGCTTCAAACAGTTTTTGGTTTTGGCTGAAAATCTGTCAGCATGTAAAATGGGCACCCTCCGTTCTGATCGAGGGGGGGAATATATGTCTTCAGATTTTAATGCATTTCTGGCTGAACGTGGGATAAAACACCAGTGTACAGTGCCGTATACACCTCAACAGAATGGAGTTGCTGAACGAAAGAACAGGTCACTCATGGAGATGGCGAGGTGCATGGTCAAAAGTCAGGCTTTACCACATAGTTTCTGGCTTGAGGCTGTCATGTGTGCAGCATATGTACTGAACAGGTGTCCCACCAAAGCGTTGCAGTCTATCACTCCATATGAGGCTTGGCATGACCGCAAGCCATCTGTTGCTCATCTGCGTGTTTTTGGTTGTTTGGCATATGCATTAGTGCCTGAACAACATCGCAGAAAATTGGATGATAAGGCAGTAAAATGTAATTTTGTTGGGTACAGTTCTGAAAGTAAAGGCTATCGTCTGTATCATCCACAGACTAAACGCATTCTGGTTAGCCGTGATGTTGTCTTTGTGGAAGATGCTATTCAGCCATTGCTTTCATGTACTAAGGAGACATCTGTTAGCTCCAAAGACATGTATGATACTTTGATGCCTCTTTTTACAGGTGGACAGGCTAGCGCTGGTCCCAATGAGGCAACTTCTCAGCCTTTGCAGGTTTCATATGATGATGCAGATCATTCCATTTCTGATGCAGATTTACATGATGCACTTGTTGATGAGAGAGCTGATATTGAACAGGCAAAAACTATGCTAAAATGGCTGGTGCAGACTTTGCGTGACAGCAAATTAGATGCACCTTTGTCATATCGTACTCGTTCAGGCTCTCATAGTACCTCCTTTGCATCAGATTGCTATGCTATGGCTGCATCTAGTCTCTGTGATGAGAATGAGCCTGTTTCTTTTGATGAAGCACAAAATTCAGAAAATTGGAAGGCTGCTATGCAATCTGAATATGATGCTATAATGAAGAATGGTACATGGTCTTTATGTGACTTGCCTCCTGGCAAGAAGGCCATTGGCACTAAGTGGGTATACAAGCTGAAGCGTAAACCTGATGGTACAGTTGACAGGTATAAGGCTAGGCTTGTTGCAAAGGGTTATGCACAAGAAAGAGGCATTGATTTTGATGAGACCTTTGCACCTACATGCCGTATGACTACTGTTCGGAGCATTTGTGCACTTGCAGCCCATCATGGTTGGAATGTACATCAGTTGGACATTAAAACAGCATTTCTGAATGGTGACTTGCATGAAGAAGTGTATGTTTTTCAGCCCCGTGGCTTTGTGCAGAAAGGGCATGAAAACCAGGTGTGCAGGTTAAAGAAGGCGTTATATGGTTTAAAGCAAGCACCACGTGCTTGGTATGAGAAAATACATGCCTATCTGATTGCACATGGTTTTGAGAACAGTCCAACTGAAAGCACCTTATATGTTAAGCGTGCTAATGATGTGCTTCTGATCATTGTTGTCTATGTAGACGACATGCTGCTCACTGGTCCTCTTGAGAAGCATATTGCTGATTTCAAGGCTGATTTGCATGCCTCATTTGAGATGTCTGATTTGGGGCATTTGCATCACTATTTGGGCATTCAGTTTATGCAAGTTGATGGTGGAATGGCTTTGTGTCAAACGAAATATATTGACACATTATTGCAGCGTTTTGGCCTTGAAGACTGTAAGCCTATTGCCACTCCTATGGAGACAGGTTTACGATTGAGTCTTCATGATGCTGGAGATGCATTTGATGCTGTTCTCTATCAGCAGGCTGTTGGATGCTTGATTTACTTATGCATTACTCGGCCAGATATTCAGTTTGCTGTCTCACAGATGAGCAGGTTTATGCATTGCCCAGGAGTCACGCATTGGAAAGCGGTTAAGCGCATCTTTCGCTACTTGAGTGGTACTCGGCTACTTGGGTTGTTTTATCCCAAGGGGGGATCACTACCGCCAGATTTGCATGCTTTTTCTGACTCAGATTGGGCTGGTTGCTATGACACTCGTGTGTCCACCAGTGGTTTTTGCTTCATGCTTGGTAGCTCATGTATATCTTGGTTGAGCAAGAAGCAGCCTACTGTGGCCACTTCCAGTTGTGAGGCTGAGTATAGGGCAGCTTTCACAGCGACTGTTGAGTGTGTGTGGCTCAGACGCCTTATGGCTGATTTGGGTGTTGGCCAGTCTTCTGCCACCACCATCTTCACTGACAGTCAGAGCGCATTGGCAGTTGCGAGGAACCCTGTGTTCCATGCTCGCACTAAGCACATTGAGGTGCATTATCACTATGTCAGGGAGAGGTTCTCTGCTGGGGAGATCAGCTTGGCATATGTGCCCACGCAGGAGAACATTGCAGACCTTTTCACGAAGGCTCTGCCTAGGGAGAAGTTTGAAGCTTTCCGCAAAGCTTTGGGCTTACTTCCTTTTGTGGAGTGATTTCCACATAGCTCGGCACTTCCTTATACATGAGTGCCAGCTCCTTGTTCACCGCATCACTCCCAGGGGGGATTTGTTGATATATTTAGGTAGTGATGTGTGTGAACACTCTAGGACCGTCGGGGCACTTTTTTCCCTCTTTAGGAGGTTTTTTTCCCCCGGCTTGTATATACGCCTATTGCCCTAATGGGCTACTTATCTTTGTACATTCTCTAGTAATACATTCAGTCTTGTTGTGTTGTGCTCCAAGCTTCTTCTTCTTCCTTGTGCTGTTCGCGTGCTTCCGCAGACGTCTAACTCCAACAGTTTCTTCCTAAAGGATATTTTTTGACAAATTCGATAAGTTATCTATCGATTTCCAAAACTAAAATTCTCTCTTTTGCCTCACAAAATATGTACATGTCCAATAAGCACGGTCAAGGTTGTTGCACCATATACATCTTCTCAATTGGAATGAGTTTTAATTGGTATTTGAATTGGGGGGTTTAACTTATTGTCCTTGCATGGTTTTTAATTTAACAATCTGAGTTAGCAATGTTTCAATGTTTCCAGCAAGGGAATCTATTGTAGATTCTAATTGAGCAATTTTAGGATCATCTCTACTTTGATTTGTTTGCTCAGTTTCAAACCTAGGTATCTCCCATTTTGATGATCCATCCCTAGCACTTATGCCATTGAAATGTCTTTCTTTTCATTGTGCTAGGCGACGAACATCTACTTTACTATCTCCCAATCAACAATTAACCCATTTGCCGTGTCTACATCTTCCAATCTTGGTTCTAACTATTTTTGTTGGGACTCTTCTAGCATATCTAGGAAGATTTTTAGCTTATCAGGTTCTAAGTCCATCCTATCTACTTGGAGTAATTGATTAAATTTAACTTCAAACTCACTCAAGCATTGCATGATATGCATGTCACTTTTAGAAGACTCAATCCATCTTAAGAACGTTGCCCTCTTATTTTTACTATAGTCTTCAAATGCACGTTCAATTAAGAGCTATTTCTTAAGATTTTCCCATGTTAAATTTTCTCCTACTCTCAATCAAATGAGCTCACATGTAAAGCCATTCGAGATTTGCATAAATGTATCTTTCTTACTAACTACTAGCAACCATATTGGTCTGCAACTTGATCAAAATAAAGAAAATATGAGGTTGTGTTTAAGCCATTAAATTCCCCCTATTAGTTTTGATAAATTCTATAGTCTTCCAAATTTTTTCTTGTTCAAAATTTGATGTCATATTGTTTAACTCAACTGCATTTAGAAAGAAGGGAAATGTAAGAACATAGTTCACAAAGAATACTATTTAGAGAGAATATTGAACATTTGAATGTACAATGTTTCCGTTAAATGAAAAATATTATATTGCTTTTAGAACGAAACGAGTATAAATGATCAAGTTGAGTATTGAATAGTCATCATATAGATTCAATGCATATGGAGAAGTCAACTGAACTCCTCATTATTTTGAGTATAATAATAAGGTAATCAGGTACTCGTTCTTGGGTGTCTGAAAGTGCTTGAGCATTCCAACTAGAGTTTCCATGACTGCATGAATCCATCATAATACATGATGAATACACAAAAGAAAGAAAATAAAATACTTACAATCAATCTTACGCAACTTGGTAGCAGTTACCAATCGTGTCTCTCGGAGATCTAGCTCTCCATATATCAGAAGTTGCCTCCCCTCATGCTCAAACTGGCACACATGCATTGCAAAGTCAATGACTGGTATTCTCCAAAAGAGAGTCGATGGAATCTTCATTCATTGATTGTCTCTCATCACAATTCTCTAGATCATGCATCAAATTTTCCAAAACTAAGTATCAGTCACTCATTCCAAAAAATACACCAAAACATTGTTTTGTTAGATCAAGGACTGAGTAAAGGACCACTTCTCTCCTCTCTTTCAACAAGGAGCTTTCTCTAGCAAGAAAACCCCTCTAGTATCTCTAAGAACCTTCCACGGTAATCCACTAATTCAGACCCATATAAAATTCCTCATTCTCTCTAAATAGTATTTGACAAGGCCTCCAAAAATTCTCTCTCTCAAAGAATGTATCTTCTTTTTTGTCTTCATGGAGTGGATGCTTGTCCATTTTATAGGCCAAAAACTCTAAATTTAGAGTGCTAACGTAGCGATTCTAATCAATAGGTTACTTTAGAACTGAACTCCACCAATATTTTGATCAATACCACCATTCATTGCTTCTCAGATTCATATGCACCACTTATTCCTACTTTGGTTGTCAACTTTCAGTTGCTTCCTTCATTTGAACACCGCATTAGATTTGTTCACAACCGTAGATTAGTTTTGGGTTGAAGTATTTCCATTGCATTGCTATCCTCTCAAGAACCATCATCTTTGCTTGATTTCAAGTTTATATTCCAAACATAAATGAAAAAGAAATCTTGAGATGGCATAAATAATAGATGCAAAAAGAAACGCATTTCTGATATTCTCATTCTTGACTTTGCCTAAAATTCTGTAAAAAATTCAATGATTCTTTGGCAGAGGGTTCAAACCGTCTACATGTGCACATATCTGTATTTGAGTGGATCATGTTTTCTCCCTTCTTTATGTATGATGGCTAATCAAATATGCTTTGCCTTTAAGGATTTCCAAATGAAGTAGAGATCGAATTCTCTATGAAAATATTTCAGCCATAAAAGAATTATGCGTAAGCAAGGCATTTGAGGCACTCTGTTATATGTATCCAAGCAATACAAACCATTGCATAGTTTCCCCAATAGAAGAATAACATCACTATTCATGAAATCATGAAACATACATTTGTTGTCAATAAAGTGTACATGAAGCCCCACACTAGTAATCGTAGGAATCGAAATCAAGTCTTTCTTTATATAGGGTGCATGCAATGCATTCTTGAGAGTAAAAACACCTCCATTTGTAGTTATAAGCTCGGTTTCTTCAACTCTGATAATAGGATAAGAAGCATTGTTTGCACGTATGACATGTCCTCCCTTGAATGCATGAAGTGATAGAAGTACATATTGGAGTTTGAGGTATCGGAAGCATGCAAATAGCACAATGAAGAAGAAGAAACTAGGTGCACAACAAAACACTGAATGAATTACCAAGTGAATGTGCAAAAGATAAGTAATCGGTTAGGGTTATAGGCATGTATACAAGCCGGGGGAAAAACACCTCCTAAAGAGGGAAAAAAGTTCCCCAGCCATCCTAAGTCTATTCACACACATCATTAACGAAATATATCAACAAATCCCCCCTTGAAAGTGATGTGGTGAGTAAGGAGTTGGCACTTGTCTATAAGGAAGTTCCAAACTATGTAGAAAAGATCTTCAATGTTATCCTATGTGGGCACATATGCCAAACTGGTCTCTAAAGAATGTCTCCTTGACATAATGATAGTGCACCTCAATGTGCTTTGTGTGAGAATGGAACACATGGTCCCTTGTAACTGACAATGCACTATGACTATCGGTGAAGATGATGGTGTTAGAAGACTGACCAACACCCAAATCAGCCAAAAGCCATCTATGCCACACACACTCAAGAGTTGTTGTGAAAGCTTCGCTATACTCAGCCTCACAAATAGAAGTGGCCAGAGTAGGCTGCTTCTTGTTCAACCAAGATATGCATGAGCTACCAAGCATGAAGCAAAAACCACTAGTGGACACATGAGTGTCATAAGAACCAACCCAATCGGAGTAAAAAAAAAAAAGCATGTACACTTGGCGATAGTGATCCCCCCTTGACATTAAAAAATCTAGGAAGATGAGTACCATTCAAGTAGCAAAGGATGTGCTTAGCCGCCTACCAATGCTTGAACACTTAGGCAATGCATAAACCCACTCATGTGAGAGATAGAAAATTGAATATGAAGCCGAGCTGATGCATAAGTAAATCAAGCATCCAATAGCTTGCTAATAGAGAACAACATCAAATGCATCTTCAACATCATGAAGAATCAACAATAAACCTGTTTCCATAGGAGTGGCAATAGGTTTACAATCCTCATGGGCAAAACTATGCAATAATGTATCAATATATTTCATTTGACACAAAGTTATTCCCCCATCAACTTGCATAAATTGAATGCCCAAATAATGATGTAGATGCCCCAAAGTTGACATCTCAAAAGAGGCATGTAAATCAGCCTTAAAATCAAGAATATGCTTCATTAGGGCCACTGAGCAACATGTCATCAACATACACAACGATGATTGGAAGTACATCATGAACACACTTAACATATAAGGTTCTCTTAGTTGAATTGTTCTCAAAACCATGTGCAATTAGTTAGGAAAGTATCTTTCATACCAAGCACATGGTGCTTGCTTCAATTCATATAATGCCTTTTTCAACCTACACACTTTGTTTTCATGCTCCTTCTGCACAAAACCACGGGTTTGAAATCCATACACTTCTTCATGTAAGCCACCATTCAGAATGCAGTTTTAATCTCCAACTGATGTATATTCCAACCATGATGAGCTGCAAATGCACACATGCTAGGAACAGTGGTCATTCGATATGTGGGTGCATCTAATTTGCTATATCTCAAAGTTTACACAACCCATTTAGGAATAGTTTTAGCCTTTTCTATGCGAGCCCACTCATCAATAAGTGCATCATGTAAATCTCCATCACAATTGAAATGATCTGCATCATCATGTGAGGCCTACATGGATAATATCACAATAGTTCATGAAGTGAACCTCATCTTATGAGGAGAGTGTCACATGGCACTTATGGGTATCATATAGCACATTGTGTAGATAGAGAGAGGAGAGAGTCTCATTCTATATGTGCTCAGAAATGGTAGGGAGGTGGGGCTACTGAAATCTCTATGTGTATATGTTCTGTATGCTACTCGCAAACGTACATTGAAGCAAAAGAATAGTGCCGATTTTAGATTTGGTATCAAAGCCACATCCAAGACATCTCTATGGTGATATTCTATCTTCTTTTTCTATCTACAAATGGTCAGTTCTTAGCCATGCAAGCTCGATTGGAGGAAGAGTTGCTACCCAAGTGCCTTGGAGCAAAGAGAAGCTTTGTTCCTCTCATACTACCTCCCTCTGAATATTTCAAAAAAACTCCTCCTCAACCATGGATGGCCATGAAGAAGGGCAAAAGTTTATTCGAGGGAGAAGTACGATGATGACTATATTGATGAGAGAGATTTTGATCTTCAAAATCTACAATATAGAAGTCAATGGTCTTTTGAGATGGCAAGAATATGAATTATCTAAGTTCATACCGACACCATCCAAGACATATGTGACACTCACACATGGATGTGAGAGAGGCGAGATGATCCTCAAGGTGACAAGGAGCAATCAAATATGGCACTTTCCTCTACACGATTTAGCAAGGAGGAGTTATGGCCTCAAGTTCCAGGTTTGAGTGTTTTTTACTTTTTGTAAAACCTTTAGTTTTAGAGAAGGAACGAAGGGTCTCGGGGGCCAAGCACTTTGAGGGAAACCATGTGTATCCAAAGTATGGAGTACATAATCTAATCTAGAATCAAGGATTGCCTCAAATTGCAAGAAAGTGTAAGATTTAGGTATCTCCAAAGTAGCTATGTTCATCATTTTTACATAAGTTGCAGGTGCTAATGTGAGAAGTGGCCTTTTGAGGAAAGGGAAATGAAGTGGGATTTTCAATAATTTCGTGGAAAAAATTATACATACATATATTCTAGTATATGGAATTCCATATAGAAGCAAGAAATCCAAAAATTGGCTCAGTATGGTGGGATTTTGAAGCTCCACAAGACCCCCTTCCATCATTGTTTGAGGAAAATTTCCAGCATCTAATATTAATAAGTTCCCATTTTGGAGGAGGTAAAAAGAGGTGCATTAGGTATGAATGGATGGAAAAAAGTATGCATACCGAGAACGAGTCCTACACACTTCATAATAGAATCATTAGATTCATGAAAAGCATAAGTTAATAATGATTTTTACTTCCTCAAAAACCCCCTTTCCGTGCTTTTTGGAAAAAAAATTCAAGTGTTAGTTTTAGCCAAACTCCACTTTTGGGAGCAAGAAAAGAGACTATTTAAGAGGGTTACAATGGATTAGTGTATACATACATGATGGATGGTGTATGTATTACCACAGAGAATTAGAAAATCCAAGAAGAAACCAAATTAGGAGTGGATTGGAAGTTTGTTAAAATCTCCCATCTAACTTTTTACAAGAAAGAAAAAATCTTGGGTTATGCCTCATTTGGGGAGCATACTGACATGCATGAAAGGAGGATTTTAAAAGGTAAAAATAAGCACAAGGATCTTCATATATTAGTCTATGAGGTTATGGAGAGAAAAATAGGTTTTTTGTGAGGGAAGAATGATTTTGGGCACTTCAAAAATCATATTTTCACACTTTTTCCAGCCCTCCACCAGTCCACTAGTTTGGCATGTCACATTTGGGGAGGTCATATCTTGGGCTAGAAAACTCCAAATTGGACATGATATGGCTCGTTTTGAAGAGCACAAGATCTACTTTTAGTTTAAAAGATTTTTTTCAAGTTATTTATGTTTCAAGATATGTGTAGGTCTGGACATTTTGAACATTTTTTGATAACTACCTTCTGATAGTGATATCTTACAAACCGGGAAGGCGATTGAAGAAATTTCACTTCTCCCCACTTCCACATTATGCATATTGTATTTTATGATTATTTTCAGGTGCTAAAAAAAGTTTTTGAAAGTTTAGAGATGGATTAGACATGCATTTTTTGGCATATTTACATTATTTTTGGTAATCGTTTGACTCTGTTTGAGCTTTTGGGAAGTGATCCAATGCTTTTGGACACTTCAAAGTTTATTCTAGGACCCGGCGAGGAAAGTGTAGAGGTCTCAAAGCTTGTCAAAAAGAATTGGATGCATGCAATTCCTATATGAAACCATTAAGGGATGTATGGTTTATATTTTCAGGCATTTTACTTTATGTTTATGCATGTTCTGTATGTACATGCATGGATTGGAATGCATACATCAAACTTGATCATTGTTTAAATTATAAAACCATGGATCAACTTTCTAGATGTACACTTTTGATGGTTTGCAAGATAGATAATTACAAGATCCAGTAGGTTATCCAATAAAGAGGTTGTTGTTGGAATTTTATGTTTTTGCACGTTTTGGAGTTCATATTTGAGTATATGGCGTGCATGCCGTGCGCTTTTCAATCCCTATATTATAGTGAATGGCCTATGTGCCATTGGGCGGCAAGGCCTTATACTTGAGTTTATGGTTAAAATTTTTTGGGACTCCATTTTTTGGGGAAATGTTGTCAAAACTTTTCGCACCTCATGGCGTTATATACACACTTACCTTTAGGTAAGAATGTTAAGGCATGGTAACATGCCTTCTTTGCAAACGTCACTAAGGTGCTAGCATGCTTGTATGCATGTACTTGATGGACTTACAACCATCAATGTATCATAGATAAGGAAACTTCATTAGTGATAGGATCCATACACATAATCCTTATGGATTTAGACCATAAGATTGCTAAGGGGAAGGAGATATACCTTCACCATTGGGAATGTGCACATGCAATCCTATAGGTTATAAGAAGTTGCATAGTGGCACAGGATATACATTTATGATAATCTCCAATGTATTGAAGGATTACTTACCTTCAAAAGAGTCTCACAATATGATTAGGAGACAATGGGATATTCTAAGGAATACCCAAAGAGTGACTAGGTTCACTCATGCACATCATTTGAGTAAGTAGTGAAGCATTTCTGTTACACTACTAAGGAAACCAATTAGATGGGATCATAGAGATGGGTTTCATGAAAGAGCATCAACGAGTGCTTATGTGATTTTAGTGATGGATGGGAAGGTCATAGTCATGGCATTGGCTCTGACTTAGAGCATATATCCCTTAGTCAGGAATGGTTGGGGTACCCAATACATATATGTATGTTGGGATCTAGAAAGAATTACTTAGACTTAGTCTTGGTACTTAGGAACAAGTTAGTTTGGAATAAAAATGGATATCCATTGTCACATGTTGACTAGAGCCAAACTATACTAGTTCGAGGACATGGAATTCATCTGAGTCCACTGATATGAATTGAAGATATGGGATTCAATAGAGTCCACCTATATATTCCATTATATATGCATATATATATGGAATATACATTTGTTTTAGTGCATGTATGACACCTTGGAAGAAGGTTGCACTAGTATGGGATGGTGGAAACGAATTCCCTTTGAGCACTCTTCTTCTATGGCCAGGGAGAAAAAGACTCATCATTCATGGCGGAATGTCTCAGTAGATCAAAGGAGAGCTCTTAGTATTGGGAGTTATCGTTCATGAGTTATGGAAGATTTACTCTTTTAATAGAGAATGTGATGGATGATTTTATCACCATTGGTGTCACATGCTCACTTTGTGGGTTTCAAGAAGGATAATTCCATTATTTTGGTTGGATCATATAGATCCATGAACGGAGGATGATTGACATAGATACTTTATTTAGTATGGATACACATATGTTTGTTATGGTATCATATCATATCATTGCACACCATTTCAGCATAGGGCTTTGACCCTTATAAGAAATTTATTTTCTCCACTCTTCACCACATATACGTTCATTATTCATGGAAGATTCCTTCTCTATCTTCATAGCAATGTATGTAATGAAGGATTATGTATTATTTTATGTAAGAGAGGACCAATTAAATTCATAAATCTCTCTTTTATGGAAAGGAGAAAGTAGAAATTATCTCGGGGATCGAGGGAGATCTCACTTTAGTTCTTGTTGTTGGGAAAGATGGATGGACACATCAAGAAATGAGTTGGTACAGCTAATCCCTGCTTTGTACTTGCCCTCTTTCACCTCAAAGTTGTGTTGTAGGCCCTTTTAGCTTTCCACTGACACTAAATAAGTGCCTATATGCTTCAGAGATGATGCTTCAAACAATAGGATCAAAATAGATAAGTTTGCAACTAGCTAGTGAACAAAAAGTTGCTATTTTGGTCTTAACACTTGCTGGATGTTTTGCTCAGTGCTTCCAGTAAAGTGGCAATTAGAAAAATTCCTCATGAGGGTATCTAATTAGCTTAGAGAGCTAATGTTTCCAAGTGGAATCACTTAAAATGATTGACTATACACAGAGCAATGTATTTAGCAAGTAGAAACTTACCCCCGACTTTTTAGGAACTTAGAAGAGAATGACAAGTGACCACTTCGAGACACATTTATCCCAATTGGCTTAATGAAACTTCTTCAAACTTTAACAACTTGTTGTAGACTTTGAGCTTGTGCCAACAACCTATAGATCATTGAAATAGCTGAGATATGAGAAAGACAAGTACACTGTTCTGAGTGACAATGACGGAGATGAAGATAGATGTAATCAACAATGTTATACATGATCATTGGCATGAACATGATGCCTAATGATAGAGATAGGAGTTGGATATAGTGTAAGCCTCTCAAATACATCAAGTGATCAACAATAAGCTCAGTAATGGGGCACTACTGGCCGTGAGACTTCAAGCTACTTTTATAGTGACTCTTTTCAAGTTTGAATTTTGAAATTCAAATGAACTTCCACCTAAAAGTTCTTCCTCTAAATGAAGAGATATTCTCTCAAAGAAACTCGTGCGATAAATTTCTCCTAACTCCACGAGTTTAGTGGCATTTACAAGATTCTTCTAAGTCAAATGACTTTTACAAAAGTTAATGGTAAAAAACCATAAGCAATGGTTCATGTGGATCTTCAAGGAGTTGCACATGGTACTTCCAATGCCTAGCCAAGTGTGAATGTTTGGAATTTGCACCAATAGCTCCCCCTCAAACCAAACATCTTGGCTTGGTCTTCTTCATTAATCCTCTTGAATGTCTTGCAATGCAATCATAGCTTTAAACCTACACAGTTTAGTACCATCAAGTGTTTTGGTCAATAAATCTGCACATTGCATATTAGTGGATACATATACAAGTTGAATCTCCTTGCTCAATAGCTTCTCTCTCACATAGTGGAAGAGAACTTCTATATGTTTGGTCCTAGCATAATAAATAGGATTGGCTAGAAGATGTAGAGAACTTGTATTTTCACCAAAGATCACAGCTGAGTGAGTATGAAGTCCTAAATCTGAGTAGAGCAATTTAATCCATATGGCTTCTTGAGTAGCATTGGCTAATCCCCTATATTCAACCTCTGTTGAAGAAAGAGCAACAATAGGTTGCTCCTTGGAAGACCATGAAATGGGTTTATCACCTGCAAATGAAAGATAACCTGAGGTACTCCTCCTGTCATCCTTACAACATGCCCAATCTGCATCTGAATAAAGTTTGATGTCCAAGTATGAAGTATATGGAAAGTATAATCCTTGATTTTGAGTACCCTTGAGGTACTTCAAAAGCAGCTTCCACGTGATGTGCGCTAGGTTTATGCATGAATTGACTTAAAACACTTACTCCATAAGAAATATGAATCCTTTTCAATGTAGCATAGTTTAGGCTTCCCACTATGCTTTGATATCCTAGAATGTCTTCAATCACATCACCTTCATGAGCACTTAATTTTTGGTTTACCTCCATTGGGGTGCTAGCTATCTTGGAATTCTCCAAGTGAAACTTCTTCAACATGTTCTACACATACTTTCTTTGAGTAATGTAAATTCTAGAATTTGTATAGACCAATTCAAGTCCAGGAAAATACTTTAGTGACCCTAGATCACTGATTTTGAACTCTTGCATCATTAAATGCTTGATCTGTTTGATGCCATTCGCATCACTACCTGCAAGTATGATATCAGTAACATACGCACATAAGTATATCACCTCTGAATTACTTCTCTTGACAAACAGAGAAGTATCTGCTTTGCTCATGATGAATCCTTAATCTTGAAGGTATGTATTCAACCTATGGTTCCATGCCCTAGGTGCCTACTTCAATCCATAAAGAGCTTTGTTCAGTTTGCACACATAATTTACCTTGTTTGGGTCTTCATAGCCAGGAGGTTGAGCCATGTAAACCTCCTCTAAAATCCAGCCATTAAGTGTTTTTACATTCAATTGGTACATATTACAATTCCTTGATGCAACCACACTTACCAATACCTTGATGGTTGGCATTTTGGCTACAGGTGAGAAAGTCTCTTCATAATAAACTCCTTGGGTTTGTGCAAAACCCTTAGCCACAAGTCAGCTTTATACTTGATTATGGATCCATTTGAGTTTCTCTTGATTTTGTAAATCCATCTAGAACCAATTACCTTCATTGATTCCTTCTTTGGCACTAGCTCCTAAGTATCATTCTCCTTGAGTGCTTCTATTTCTTCATCCATAGCTTCCTTCCATTCTGCCTTGGTCTTAGCCTCTTCATATGAATTGGCCTCCTCAAATGATAAATCTTTAGTAATATAATGGAATCCTTGGTAACTAAAGAAGTGTCATACCCATATCTGATTGGTTTCTTGCTCTCCCTTTGTGATCTTCTAATTGCTTGGTTGGATGATTCAGGTATGTCTTCCAACCTCTTCATCTTGACTTTGCCCTTTGATTTCCATGCCTTGAATTATTCTAGGTTGATGATGTCCTCATCATCTTATTTTATGTATTCCATTTGGCTTGGCTCTTCCTTGGTGAGGCTTGGAAACTCTTCTTCCAAGTCATAAGGCAACTTAACTTTCCTGCACTCACTTTCAAACCAAGAATCATTCTCATCAAACACAACATCTCTACTGACCATAAAGCCCTTGTTGGATGGATTATGGAACCTGCATCCTTTCTCATTTAAATCATACCCTATGAAGATGCACTTCTTTGCCTTAGGATCTATCTTACCTCTGATTTGAGATGGGATATGCACATAAGAAACACATCCAAAGATCCTGCAATGATCAAGTGATGGCCTTCTACCATGCCATGCTTCATATGGGGTCATCCCATCAAGTGATTTGTATGGAAACTTGTTGACAAGATAAGTGGCAGTAGATACACTCTCTGCCCATAAATAATTAGGTATTCTTTTCTCATTTAACATTGACCTAGCTATTTCAACAATCAACCTATTTCTCCTCTCTCTTGCCCCATTTTGCTCAGGGGTATACGTTGTTGTAATTTCCCTTTCGATTCCTCTATTTTGCAAGAGTGCATCAAATTCATTTGACAAGTACTCACCTCCATCTGACCTTTCCACAAATTCCTCTATTTTGCAAGAGTGCATCAAATTCCTCTTTAGACTTCTTCCTATTTGGTTTTCCACAAGTGCAAGATACTTCTTAAAGCAACTGAACACTTCATCTTTGTGCTTCATGAAATACAAGATAGTCCATCTATTGAAATCATCAATGAAAGACACAGTACCTTGAGCCAAAAATTGAAGGGTCCTTGCTTGGTCCCCACATATCTGTGTGAACAAGCTCCAAGTAATCCTCATGCATGTAACCTTTCCTTGAGAAGGGTAACCTATGTGATTTACCAAACTAACATGCACCACATTTATAAATCATGTGTTGCTTGGATGCATTAGGTATCCCAAGCACACATTGATCTCTACATGTTTGCTTTAAGGTTCTCTCACCAATATGCCCTAATCTTTTATGCCAAATCTCAAGCTCTGATAATGTTTGATCTTTGTAATTATAAAATGCAATATTCATTGTATCTTCAAGTTCAAATGTAAATAGTCTACCTGTTTTTTGTCCTTTGGCAATTCTCTTGGATCCATGTTGGGGATCTTCCACAAATGCTCCATATTTCTTGAACCTACTTGCAAGCCTTTTTCCACAATATGTCCAACACTCATCAAGTTCTTGGTGATTGTAGGTACATATAGAACCCTGCTCAACATATTTCTATTCCCATTAGAAGCTTTGACATTTCCTACCTTGATCACTAAATGCTTGGTGTCATCACCTATTTGTACCTCGTGCTTTCCCTTGGGTTCCTCAAGGTCAGAGAGAAGTGCTACATTTCCTGCCACATGGTTTGAACATCATGAGTCAATATAGAAGAGGTGTTCATCATTCATACCTTGCTTTGAAGTCATATTCATAATCAAAAGGGAATCCTCTTGATCCTCTGTGTAATTGTTGTAATCCTTTCTTGATTTGCAGCCTCCTTGGTAGTTGATGTTGTACCTTTGATTGTGGTTGAACCTTCCTCTTGATTGTGTGTAGCCACCTCTTTGATATCATCTTCCTCTATGATTCTTGAAGTTCCTATAGCACTCATCCATAGTGTGGTTAGACAATCCACATATTTTGCATGCGGAAGAGTTGAAAGGTCTCCCCCTACCTTGCTTACCTCCTCTATCCCTACCTCTTGAGTTCCTACCTCTCCCTGCATAGTTAGCTTGGGAAGTAGTACCTTCATCTTGAATCTTTTAACCTTTCCCTTTCTCTTTAGATTTTCCTTTATCTGTGTATAGGGCAAAAGATTTGTTACCTCTTGATGAATCTCCACTTTTGTTGAGCTTGGCCTCATAGGTAAAGAGTTGTCTCATGAGTGTGGTAAGATTTGGAATCTGCATGTCCATGTACAAGTCCATGGTATTTGTGAAGCTTTCCCATTTTTCATCTGCCTTGATGCCATTGATTACTTGCCTCACTATTTGCTCCTCTTCAATCTACTCTCCTATGCTTGCCAATTGGTCAGCCACATCCTTGACTTTGGTCACATATTCTGAAACACTTTGCTTGGGTTGCTTCCTTTGAGTGGTAAACTCAATCCATAATTGATTCTTCCTAGCTCTTGTGTTGGAAGAAAAGTATGAAGATAATGTGTCCCAAGTCTCTTGGGATGTTTTACAATTCCTAATATGTGAAAGAAGGAAGTTGGAGATAGAGTTAAGAATATATGACCTTTCTAATGCATCTTTGGCACACCGTGAGTTGTCTTTCAAGATCCTCTCTTGCAGGTTGTCTTTTGCTTCTAAAAATGGGTATCTCCTCATCTCTTGATATGTATCCATAGAGACTCCTTCCTTGTAAGTATGTCTTCATCCTCAAGGACCATGCTTGGTAATGTTCCTATCCAATTTATCAATAAAAGAAGGGAAACCATCTCCCATTTTACCTCAACTTGCTCTGATACCACTGTTGGGAAAGATGGATGGACACTTCAAGAAATGCGTTGGTACTGCTAATCCCTGCTTTGTACCTGCCCTCTTTCACTTCAGAGTTGTGTTGTAGGCCCTTTTAGTTTTCCAATGACACTAAATAAGTGCCTATGTGCTTTGGAGATGATGCTTCAAACAATAGGATCAAAACAGATAAGTTTGTAACTAGCTAGTGAACAAAAAGTTGCTATTTTGGTCTTGACACCTACTAGATGTTTTGCTCAGTGTTTCCAGTATAGTGGCAATAAGAAAAATTCCTTCTGATGGTATCTAAATAGCTTAGAGAGCTAATGTTTCTAAGTGGAATCAATTAAAATGATTGACTATACACAAAGCAAATGTCTTTAGCAAGTAGAAGCTTACCCCCGACTTTTTAGGAACTCCACAAAGAATGACCAGTGACCACGTCGAGATGATTTTCTCCCAATTGGCTAAATGAAACTTCTTAAAGCTTTAAGAGCTTGTAGTAGACTTTGACCTTGTTCCAACAAGCTATAGATCATTGAAAATAATGGAGGCATCACTGAGATATGAGCAAGACAAGTACACTATTTTGAGTCACAATGTATTATGTAACAATGTTATGCATGATCATTGGCATGAATATGATGCCCAATGATAGTGATAGGAGTTGGCTATAGTGTAAGCCTCTCAACTTCATCAAGTGATCAACAATAAGCTCAGCAATGGGGCACTAATGGCCGTGAGACTTCAAGCTACTTTTATAGTGACTCTCTTCAAGTTTGAATTTTGAAATTCAAAAGAATTTCCACCTAAAAGTTCTTCCTCTAATGAGGAGACATTCTCTCAAAGAAAATTGTACCATAAATTTCTCCTAACTCCACGAGTTTAGTGGGATTTACAAGATTCTTCTAAGTCAAATGACTTTTACAAAAGTTAATGGTAAAAAACCATAAGCAATGGTTCATGTGGATCTTCAAGGAGTTGCAGATAGTACTTCCAATGCCTAGCCAAGTGTGAAGGCTTGGCATTTGCACCAACACCTTTTCCTTGAAAGAGAAAAAGGAAAGAAAAACATCATTTGTTCATAGGAGAAGAATAGAGTATGTTATTTATTAAAGAGAAGAGACGCTTAGAAAACATCTCTTAGTTAATTCATTTATTCTACTTTTAAATATAAGTTTTCCTTCACATGGATTGATTCTCCACAATTTTGGAATGAAAAAATATGAAGAAATTATGTACTTGTTCTCATTTATGGATGAGTCGAGTAATTGGATTGAACAGAATTTCTTTATTTTGAAGAAAAGAAACACGTGAGACCCCTCAAGCACTATGGACAATATCTAGTTACTAATAATCTAGAGTTCCATCTCCAAAGAGATTCAATGTTCCATGGTTAAATGGTTAGAGGATCCGTGCATCCTACCATTCTCCATACTCCAGTCGGAAGAGGTTCGTCCACACATGTGAATAATGGATATCTTAATGAAATTGATACAAGCAAGAAAATGTAAATTACAATGGAAATAAGAGGACGATACAAGAAGAGAAGGAAAGGAAGACCTATGTAGGGACCCCATACATGAATATTAAAAATTACAGAAAGATCCCAACTTGAACTTTACATATAACTTTCTGGGTTCAGTTCCATTATTGGAGGAGACAACATCAAACATTGAGACCCTTGGTTGGACTCCATTATGTACTTCACGCTTGTTATCTTGTATATGCATCAAGAATTCTTACAAAGAGAATATCAGAGTAGATCATACATACATACACACACACATACACTCTCTCTCTCTCTCTCTCTCTCTCTCTCTCTCTATATATATATATATATATATATATATATATATATATATATATATATATATATATATATATATATATATAGGAGAGACTTCAAACAAGACATCAGAATGCTACAAGTCAAGCTCCATCCTAGAGGAGAACAACCAAATCACACCCATCATGTGTTGAGCCTTTTCTCTCACAATTGGGTTCTTCACATGGTAGAAAACTATGCATCCATCAAGGGTTACTTGGAAGGGGGAAATCTGTATGGATACAACTAAGGATATGATTTGATGCCTATACTCAGAAACAAAGGACAACCAACTCAAGAGGAGTAGGAAAGGTTAAATACATGGTGTGCAAAAGATGCTTTGGAATGATCATATATTCTAAATTCTATCCCTAATTTCTTAGTTCCTCATCTTAGGAATTGTAAGACATCAAAAGAGACATTGAATGCTTTGGAAGAATTCTTCTTTTCAAGTATAAGGGCTAGGAAGGAACAATTGTGGATGGAGTTCACAACATGCAAGAAGTTGCCCAAGAAAAGTGTAACTGATTTTTTCACCAAATGAAGGACATTGCATATCAATTAGGGAGCATTGCAAAAATCATTTATAAAGATAAGATTCTAAGGCAAGTCACCAATGACATCAAGGCTAATGAAATGTAGGAAGCCTTCATCACTTTCCATGGATGTGTGCATGGATATGCAAGTGCTAGACTTCAACACTCTCATGTGACAACTCTTCACTCATGAGTGCAAACTTATGAAGAATGGCAAGAATTAGAAAGATAATCAATCTTGTGCCCTTTACATAGATAAAAGCAAATGCAAAGGTAACAAAGGAAAAGGAAAAAACTCTAATGAGGAAGGAAGCACTTCCCAAGGTAACTTTGCAAGTAGAGGTACAAGCTCAAAAGGAAGAGGCAGAGGAGGTAGACAAGGGAGGGGGATCTCAAAACTCCTCACTTTGTTCTATATGTGGATTATCCAATAGAGCATTGTTTGAAGAACCCAAGGAATCATAGAGGAAGAGGACACAACAGAGGTGGATATGGAGCTCCTATAGGAAAATACAACAACTCATATGGATACAACAAAAATACCTACAAAAAAAAACTACCAAGGATGATACAAGGAAAAGAAAGACTTCAACAATTACATACATGATCAATCACAAGAGGATTCACTTGTACCTATGAATATGACAATGAAGGAAGGTAAATTTGATGAGCATGTATTCTACACTGAGTCTAGATGCTCAAACCAAGTAGCAAGGAATGCATCTTTGCTTTCATACTTGGAAGATCCAAAGAATACGCATGGGGTCCACATAGGTGATGACACAAGGAACCCCGTGGAGAATATAAGAAAATACTTCCAATGGTAATATGAAGGTGTTGCGCAGAGTTATCTATGTACCAACTATTACTAAAAATCTAATAAGTGTAGGAAAAATTGTGATGAAATGTTTGCATGTTATATTCACAAAGCATGGAACCTATGTAGAGGATCCATATCAAGGCTTCAAGAGGATAGCCAACGGAGAGAAAATAGGTAGATTGTTCACCTTTGAACTCCAAGTCACTAAGAACATTGCATTGTTCAATTATGGTACCCAAAGCCTATCAAAGATAGAGGTTTGGCATAAAATATTCGCTCACATTGGAGAGAGACATCCCTCAAAAAAATCAGTCAAGGTAAAAGTGTACTTGTACTATCAAATATCTCAAATCAACACATGATTTACAAGTGCAATGCATGTCAGTTTGGAAAATCTCACAAGCAACCATTCATAAAGAAATGGTAAATACATGGAGACCTCTTGGAGCTTCTCCACGGAGATGTTTGGGGGACCAAGAAAAGATCCATCCATCTCAAGGTCAAGGTATTATGTGTCATTTATAGATTATTGTAGAAGATGGACTATTCTTTACTTTATGAAACATAAAGATTAAGTGTTAAAATGTTTTAAGAAGTATCTAGATCTTGTGGAAAATCCAATAGGTAAAACCCTACAAAGACTAAGGTTTGATGGAGGACGTGAATATTTCTCCCTGGAATTTGATTCTTACTTGCAAGATAGAGGAGTCAAATGAGAGCAAACCACCAGATACACACCTATACAGAATGGAGTAAGAGAGAGGAGGAATAGGATCATTGTGGAAGGAGCAAACTCCATGTTTAATGAGAAGAAGCTAGTCAATTACTAATGGGTAGAGACAGTATGCACTTCCACATACCTAATTAATAGGTTACCTTCTAAATTGTTGGATGGTATGAGTCCTTATGAATCTTGGAATGGAAGGAAACCAAACTTGGATCATTCTAGGATATTTGGGTGCATTGCATATGCACACATACCATATCAAATTAGAGTTAAAATAGGCCCTAAGGTAGAGAAGTGTATCTTTATAGGCGATGAACTCAATCAAAAGGTTTATAGACTATATGATCCTAGAAACAAAGGCTTCATAGTTAGTTGAGATGTAGTGTTTTATGAATAAAATAATGGTTTGACAATGATTACAAGAAGATTAAGTTACCATCTGATTTAGAAGAAGACTTTCCAACCCTCTCAAGCAAGGGTACACATACACTTGAAGCATCAAGTGATTCCAAATATGATCAAAAGACTCATATGGAAGAGATCAACTCATGGAATGCCAAGGGCAAGGCCAAGATACAATATTCAAGGGACATTATAGAATCCTCTCAACAAACCATCACGAGATCCAAAAGGGAATAGAAGAAGCAAGAAAGGTATGGTTGTGACACATCATTAGTGACTAAACATTCTATCTATATAGCACAAGACTTGAACTCTGAAGATCCTTCATCTTATTAGGAGGCCAAGAAGAAGCAGAATGGATGAATGTTAAGAAAGAAGAAATGACGCATTGTAGGAAAAAAACACTTGGGAATTGGTGCCCATGACTCCTAACATAAATATCATTTGATGTAGATTCATATAAAAAGTGAAGAAAAACTCTAATGGAACTATCGATAGGTACAAGGCTAGACTTGTGGCTAAAGGGTATGCTCAAACCCAAGCTATTGACTATGAGGAGGCCTTCTCTCCTTTGGAAAAGATCCCAACAATCACAATACTTATGAGCATTCGAGCTACCAAAAATTGGAAGAACTATTGAATGGATATGAAGAATGCATTTCTCAATGGACGGATATGTGAAGAGGTATATATGGCTCAACTCCTTGGATTTGAAGACTTACATTTTCCTCAACATGTATGCAAGGTAAGAAAAGCCTTATATGAGCTAAAGTAAGCTCCAAGAGCTTGGAATCATACACTTGTGACTTATGTGGAGGACAAAGAGGTTCATAGTGAGCAAGGTAGATCCTTCACTCTTTAACAAGAGGACACATTGATAAGTCATATACCTTTGTGTATATGTAGATGACATAATACTCATATGAAATGATGCTGAAGGTATTTGAAGGATTGAGCTACAAATGAAAGAGGAATTCAAGATCAATGATCTAGGGTAGCTCACTTACTTCCTTGGTTTGGAAGTGGTGTACACAAAGAAGGGTATGTATCTCACTTTGAAGAATATATTAAGGACATGCTATCAAGGTTCAAAATGGAGAATGCTAAGGTTGCAAGTAGACCCGTGGAGCTAAACTCAATGCTAAGTGCTCACCTAATTGAAGATGTAACAAGCTATTAAAGTTTGTCAATGATGGGAAGTTTACATTAAACCACACTCACTAGAGTAAACATATGCTATAGTGTAAGTGGCCTGAGTCAATTTATGCATACACCTAGGAAGCCACATGTGGAAGCAACTAAAAGATTATGGGAACAATAAATGAAGTTTTATTATATCCATAGACATCTGATGTGTTATATCTATTCTTTGATGCACATTGGGTAGGATCAAAGGAATGACAAGAGTACTTCAAATTATCTCACATTTGCAGGTACAAAGCTCATATTAAGGCCATCCAAGGAGTAACCATATTGAGGCAATATAGAGGGTTGGTAAATGCAACTTAGAAATCCATGTAAATCAAGACATTATACTCGCATATGGGTGTGAATTTATTTACTCCTTATATTTTTGGGGTCAACATAAACTTTGTATATCTTGCAGCTAATCCCATTTATCATGCTAGGACCAAACATATTGATGTCAATTATCATTATATTAGTGATAAGATTACAAGCAAAGAAATTGAGCTTTCATATGTGTCCATTGAACAACAATGTGTAGATATGATGAATAAAGCCTTGGATGGAGTGAAGCTAAGCAGATTCAAAGCTATGATTGGACTTCAGGAAATCTCAATGGATTGAAGACTCAAGCATCTTAGTCTTGAGGGGAGCTTTTGGTGCATGAAGCAAACCTAAGTGCTTGATCTTGAACATTAGGACTTCACAAGAACTTTGAGTTACAACCTTATACATAGACTTGTATTAGTTGATTGAGTTCTAAGGTTAATATTAGAAATTACTTTTTGCCAGATTTGGAGAAAATATCATGGATATAGGGAGTTGAATCCCACGAACATATACAAATTAAAAATTCAAAATAACTCTTAAAATTATGGATCACCATGATAAGTAAGTGCTCTCTCAAGTTAGCCAAGTGCCTATGCTAATTTACTAAAACCACCTCCATATCATTGTTGGATGACTTTACATTAATGTCAAATGAAACTAAAGATCCTTCAGAGCTCTGTAAAGGTACTCTCCAGGTTTATACATCCAACACTCATGATAAAATCTAACATACAAAGAAGTATGATGTTTTAGATAGCAAAACCCTCTATTTGTGTCACCAATTTTACAACTATATCTATCCCCTTTTGAAAATCCTTCTACATAAACCCAATTTTCCCCTAGTAAACCTTCTACTGCCTCGTATGTAATATCTTTACATAGGAAAATTATAGGAGTTTCTAGAAAAGGAAGACCTTAAAATATGAACACAAAGCAATGAATTGGTAGAGTCCAATGTAGACCTATTGATCTCGACACTCATGTGAATTCAAAAAAGTTATGTATGTCCATTACCATCTTATGCTTGAAAGATGATATGGACCAAAAATCAAGTTGTGGCCATTGTAGAATGAGGAGAATCAACTTTAATAATCTCCAACCTTCCATAATCATCATCAATAGAAGGAACAATGTATTTGCAAGTGTAAAAGAAGATGCTTTCTTGAATAAGTTTAGCAGGAGGTACATCTGGAAACATTAATGTACCAATGTATGCATGTAATGCTTTGGAAGTGCATATAAGACTATGAAGTGGTTCCTCATTGATATATTTAGATAGTGATGTGTGTGAACACACTACGACCGTCAGGACACTTTTTTCTCTATTAAAGAGGTTTTTTCCCTCGGCTTGTGTATATGCATATAGCACTAACGGTTACTTATCTTTGTACATTCTAGAGGTAATACATTCAGTATTGTGTGTTATGCTCCAAGCTTCTTCTTCTTCCTTGTGCTCTTTGCATGCTTCCGCAGACCTCAAAACTCCAACAATCCATATCAGAGTAGGTCACCGCTTCATCTAGGGCATCGACAACACATCTCCGGTCATAGTCTCAAAATCGCACGAAATTTGGTGTGCATGGTCAGGGTGATTAGGAGATCAAAATTGCTTTGCTCTTTGGTGCCAAAATCGTGATGTGAGCGTTTTGGCCTCTCCAAGCTTCTTCTTCTTCCTTGTGCTCTTTGCATGCTTCTATAGACCTCGAAAACTCCAACAATTGGTATTAGAGCAGGTTGCCACTTCATTTAGGGCATCGACAACACCTCATCGATCATAGTCTCAAAATCACACGGAATTTGGTGTGCACTAGTCAGGGTGATTAGGAGATCAAAACTACTTCGCACTATCATAGTGCTTGTGTAGGCTATTTTGTCTTTTTGCACCAAAGATATATTCAGGTTTTTCTTCGCTAGTATAAGCATCCTGAATTCTTCTATGGGTTTAGGAGAACTCGATAGGGTAGCTATGTTCAACTTTTTCAGATACACTCATTTTTCTACATCAGGGTATTTTAGTCAGTGGCCATGGCTGAAAGCAGTGATATATTTTGTATGTTGGCTGCTGATGATAAGTTGGATGGTACAAATTAGCCATTGTGGGCTTATATGATGCATCATGTATTGGTCATAAAAGGACTGTGGAATATTGTGTAGGGTGTTGAAAAACTTCCTATTACAACTGCAACTACAAGTACTAAAGTGGATGTAGATGGTCTTGAAGATGGTGATATTCTACATATTCCTATTTGTGATGCAGTTGCTATTGCACCTACTATGGAGAAAATTCATTGGGATGGCAGAGATGCTCAGGCACATGCATCGATAGCCTTCGCTATCAAACGTGCCATTATTCCTCACATTAGCTCTTGCGAAATAGGTAAGGATGCTTGGGATACACTTACCACATTGTACCAGGCTAGGAATGGGGCTTGTGTTGCTTACCTCCAAAAACAATTGGAGGGTGAGCATATGAATGAAGGTGATTCTATGGACAGTTTTCTAACAAAGATCAAAGATTTAAAGGAACAGTTAATTTTTGTTGATGAAGTCTTGCCTGACAGTTCACTTGTGTAGACTATTTGAAATGGTCTTCTTGATTCATATCAAAGTTTTGCTTCTAGTCTTCGTTTGATGATGAAAGGCAATCCAAATACCCTAATATTTGAGGAGTTATTCTCTATTCTATAGCAAGAAGATCAATCTAGGAAATCTAGGTCCATTATGTGTTGTAGATCAAGCTTTCCTCACTAGTCAAAAGGGTAAAGGTAAATGCAACTCTTCTACTAGTAAGCGGAAATCTGCTAATTATGCACATTCAAAGAAGGAACACAGAGACGAGAAGAAACCAAAAAAGCAGAAATTGTTTTACAAATACTGTAAAGGGAATGATCATGTCATTAAGAGCTGTCCAAAAGTGTCTATTAAAGAAGCAAAGAAGAAAGAGGTTGGAATGGTTGTTGTAGAGGCCTCTACACTGAAAACAAAGTCTGCTAACCTTGTGTAGAATGAAGAATGGGCATTTACTACTGTTTGCAATTTTGACCCATCTTCTCATGAGGAGTGTATGTCTATTGTAAACTCAGACGTTTGATAATGGGTCGACCAAACATATTACCTTGTAGCACAATTTCTTCACATCACTTGAGCCTGCCCCTATAGAGAACTACTATCACATGCACCAAAAACTCTTCTTATCTGGTCATGGGAGTTGGTAAGATCATTCTGACTACTGTTGATGGCAGTTCTTTTACATTGTCCGATGCTTTATTTGTGCTACGGATCAAGAAAAATCTATTATTAGTTTCAGCTTTAGCCAAGATTGGCTTGGTTGTGAAATTTGTTGATGACAGATGTACAACTCATGATCTATCAAATAGTGACTTGATTATTGCTTCTAGCATTTTATTTCGTGGGCAGTATAAGCTCATAGACTATGAAAAATTTGTGAATAATTCAGCATGTGCATTACATGATTCTCAGGCTATGTCAGATGCAAAGCTTTGGCATGCATGCTTTGGTAATCTGAATTTTGCTAGTTTGCTACACCTACAAAAATTTGAAATGGTGTCCTGTATTTTGGGCAAAATGCAGCATTCCTCATTCCCTAAAGATGGTTCAGTTCGAGCTACTTAGAAATTGCATCTTGTTCACATCGAGAGGGGGAATATATGTCTTCTGATTTTAATGCATTTCTGGCTGAATGTGGGATAAAACATCAGTGTACGTCATATAAACCTCAATAAGATGGAGTTATTGAACAAAAGAACAAGTCACTCATGGAGATGACAAGGTGTGTGGTTAAGAGTCAGTCTTCCTTTTCAATAGAGAAGGTGTTGAACCTTAAAAAAGAAAAAGAGAGAAGGACTTATGCCTTGGTCAAAGTTAATGCCTCTTCTTTAAAGTGGGTTTCCGTAAGGCTAGCCAAGTATCTTTATTTTGAACTTGGTCATGGATTTGGCGACCCCCTCTTTTGTGAGAAGTAACATGGCCCCTCCTCCGGGGGAGACCGGTAACCTGGCCTCTCTGTTGGAGGGGGGGTCTTGTGCCGCCCCTGGGGCATTCGAGAGTGTTGTTGAACCCCCCGTCGTCTCCCTCAGTAGATCTGCAGTTCTGTCTACTCAGGAGGAGCTCAAGAAAGTTTGCCTCGTCGGCCAAATGTTTGGCCCTAGGCCCCCACTCGAAACGGTGCGATAGTGGCTACGAAACGAGTGGTTCCCCCATGGACTAATTGTTTGTAAGTGTCAGTTCTTACCGGCAAGCCACTTGTTGCTGGTCTTTGAAAATGAAGATATGGCGTTTCGAGCCCTAAGCGTCGGCACATGGCAACTCGGCCGAGCGACCTTGTGCCTTTTCAGATGGTCCCCTGATTTTACTCCCGACAAATCTAACTTGCTTCGGTACCCTCTCTGGGTTGAGCTCCCTAACCTTCCTTACTTCTTGTACAACTTTGTGTGGGACATTGTTTCTCCCATCGGCAAGCCGTTGGCCTCCCCCGAGGACATTGGTGGTCTCATTTATGAAGGTGCAAGACACTCGTTCAACGCTCGGTGGCACCCTCAAATCTCTGTCGAGGCCGACCTCAGCACGCCGCTTCCATCGAAGATCAAAGTGGACTTGGGCGAAGGGGATGTATGGGAGCAAGACATCAATTATAAAAACCTTCCCAACGCGTGCTTTCGTTGTGGCCAACAAGGTCACAGGATTAAAGATTGCCCCTTGAGACAAAAAAGCAAGCGAAATCAAGAAGCCTCCAAAAATGCTCAAGACAACAAAGGTGCTTTGACCCACTCGACAAAGGAAGAGGTAGGCAAGGGCCCCCTTAATCCTGAAGCTGACGTAGAGGGGTTCATCGAAGTCATAAGAAGAAGGAAAAGAAGCCCTAGGGCAACTTCTGAGAGAAACAACATGTCAGCTACCCCCTCTAGCAATTTGTATTGCAATCTGGAAAAGGAGATCAATGAGTTTGACTACCCAGGTGGGAACCAACTTGAGGTGGACACCAACGATAAAGCCCTAGAGATCCCTGACAATAAAGAAAACTCCCTGGAGGGCTACACTACAAGCAAAGAAGACGGCTTTACCACTAGTAATGAAGATAACATGGATAGTGAAAGTTCCATCATCGGATCGACTATTCCGGAAACGGGGTTGAAAACGGTGCCCAAGTCTTCCCAGCAAGAGGCATCCCGCAAAGGAAAACAACCTATGGAGTTATCGTGGAAAAGCCCACACAAGAACCTATTGCTAATTCGGGATCCGATCCCAGCGAAAAAGAAAGATGAATCCAAGAAAAGAAAGGACAAAGCTCCCTCCCCCAAAGAGGGCTCACTACGACAATGATCATCATCTCGGGCTAACTGACCCCTCAAGAGCGACCATCATTGGTCAATGGCTTCATGACATTAGCCTAAACCCAGATTTTATATGTATTCAAGAGATTAAAATTGACGGAGAAAACCTCCAAAAATGGCTTAGACAGGTCTCCTCGACCCATGTTTGGATTTCAACGGTGCACCAGCGGGGGTCCGGTGGAACGGTAATTGGTATTAATCAACTCTGGTTTGAAAAGCTTGAGAAGTCCATTGAAGATGAAATCCATCGATGGATTGCTGTTTCTTTTGGTGCTCCTCTTTCTTTTACTCTGGTTTCTTTGTACGCCCCTAACGGGGAATTAGAGAGACTGAACACATGGGCCTCCTTGGACTTGCTCCCCCGCAACGTGCTTATTTGTGGTGACTTCAACATGGTGGAGGACCCTATGGACAGATGGATGGGCAAGGGCAGGATCATCGATAGTCGGGAGAAAGAAACGTGGGACAAAACCAAACTTCACTTGGATTTGGTCGAATTCAAAGACTCGAATGGCTTTTCTTGGTCAAATCTCCAAGCGGGTGAGGACCTGAGGAAAGCTAGACTTGATAGATGCTACATCTCTCAGAGTTTTACTCATTAGTGGGGCTACCCGTCCCTTACGCAACGCACCGACCTCACCATCTCTGATCACTACCCGATCGTTATCACTTTCTAGCCTTCCAACAAGATCCGTAAGGCTCCTTGGTTACATGCCAGTGTGCCCACCTTCTCTCTCCCCTCCGTCCATCAAGAGATTGCTGATGTGTGGAAGGAGGCGTTCGCCTCCGGCTTGTCCCCAGCCAAGTGCTGGAGAAGTGCGGTCGATAAATCTCGAAAGGTCATGATTAGATCCAGGAAGATGCTCGAGATTGTGCGGCGGGCTCGTAGAGAAGCTCTTTACCATAGACTCTGGAGGCTCGAGGAGGAAGTGAACAAAGGAAAATCTCAAGCCCAGAAAGGTCTTCGAAAAATCAGAGCGCTGTTGAGATACGAGGAAGAAATACAAAGGAAAAATTTGCAAATTTTCTTCAAGGAGTGGTGGGCAGGCAAAGCCGACAAACCCGACAAACCCACCAAAGAGATGTGCCGTATCCTTAAAAGGAAACATAACAGAGAATCGATCCCCTTATTGCTAGACTTAAATGGCAATGTATGCAATACGGAAGAAGATAATTTTGGGATCATTGAAGGGCACTTCAGGAGACTCCTGGGGACCTCGAACCCCCTCTCCCTCCATAGAAGGGACTGTATGGCAGCCATATCTAGGGTTTCCCCCCGCAAGATTCCACTCAACCTTCGCTCCCTGCTACATGCCCCTATCTCTGAAGCAGAAATCATTGAGGTCATTGATGCCCTCCCTCTCGGTAAAAGCCTGGGACCCGATGGGCTCACTAATGAGTTCTTTAAATCCTTCAAGTTGGTGGTTGCCACCCCTCTTCATCTGGTTTGGCAAGAGGCGCTCAAGTTTGGTGCACTTCCTTCTTGTCTGAACAATGGTATTATCAAGTTAATACACAAAAAAGGGGAGAAGAACAGAATAAAGAACTGGCGTCCTATTATGATGCTCCAAACAGGATACAAGATCATCGCCAAAGTCATTGCCAACAAAATCTCTTGCCACTTGAGAGCATGGCTAAGCGAGGACCAAAAAGGTTTCATCAAAGGCAGGTCAATTTTGGAAACCATTATAGATATTTGGGAAGGCCTTGAATTTGTAAACGAGTCTAAACAAGATGTGGTCTTCCTCAAGATCGACTTTGATAAAGCCTACGACAGGCTTGAATGGGACTATATTCTGCAGTCGCTCCATGATCTTGGTTGTAGTCAGAAATTCACCAAGATGATTGCGACCCTTCTCGGAAATGCATCGACCCAAATTAACATTAACGGAAAACTTTAGAAGGTGATGAAACTTAGAAGATCTATCAGACAAGGGTGCCCATTGGCTCCCCTTCTTTTTGCCATCACCACAGAGGGGCTTAGCAGGCTTGTGGCGCACCAGGTGGAAGCTGGTAATATCAAAGGCCTGCATTTGCCTCATGACCATAGTCAGATCACCATGAGACTTTTTGCCGATGATATGAACGCGTTTGTTCACAATGATAGTACCAGCCTGGAGACATTCTGGAGGTGTCTTGCTACTTTTTGTGAAGCCTCTGGATCCATAATCAACCACTCTAAGACCGCCTTTAGAGATATTGTGGGGTCTCAGCCCGGCCTTCTCATTGATCATGGCTGTCAAATCATTCCGCAGGGCCAAATTTTTCGGCTTCTTGGGATCCCCTTGGGGTTTGGCGTCTCTATGGAACAGCGGTGGAACTGGGTGCTGGCCAAACTCGAAAACAAGCTTAACTATTGGAGAGGTATGCAAATCAATCTTGCTGGTCGTGCTATGGTTATCAACACGTTCCTCCTTTCTTCTACCATTTATTTCCTTTCATGTTGGAGACCGAAAGAGCAAGACATGTCCAAACTGGATAGTATTTGTAGAAACTTCCTTTGGACGGGCGATCACAATAGAAGGGGGGTGCCTAAAATCAAATGGTCCATCTGCACCAGCCATAGAGATAGTGGGGGACTTGGTATCCTAGACATTGGATGCATGGCTAACAAACTGGTGGCCAAATGGATGATTAAGGCTTGGTGCAATGGGGAGGCCTCGTGGGCCAAGTTGATCTTCAGAAACAAGAACGAGTTGGCTCTCACGGGTTTCCCAAATTGGAAGAATCTCGACATCTTGACCTTGTTGTTTTCCCTGATCCCTGTCTTCCCGAAAGGCTCTAGTCTTGTGAGCTCCCTATGGAAGAGTTGGAATAATGTCAAGGGCTACACAAGAATTAGTGAAGACTGGAAGTGGGCTGCCGGTATCAGACAAAACGACTCTATCTGGTTTCCGATCCATGGCATCCAGAGTGTGGAGTCTTGGAACATTCAAAATGCCAAGAAGTTATGGAACGAAGGCTTCAAAAAATGGAAACACCTCTGGAAACAAGACACCAACCGCTGGTTCAACTTCGAGGATATTGACCCTTGCGTCAACATGTCGTACGAAGAATGGAACACTTTGCAAAGCAGATGTCTCGCCTGGGATCAACACAAAACTCGCCTTCTCATGGGACACAACACATCGAGCTCGCTTGGTCTCAAATGGCACAATGGGAATAGCCTATCAAAAATCCCGAACATCATAGAAACGATTGACTTTCATGTTAACCTCAACAAGAAGTGGTGCCTGTCATGGACACGGCTTCGGTGGGACATGAATTTCATGGCTATCTGGCACCCCCTATCAAAATCAAAAAGTATGTCCTCTTATGGCAAATTCTTCATCATGGAATCTGGACCAACCTTAAGGCTAGCAAAATTTGTGGGATTCCTCCCTGGTGCAAACGCTGCTACCGGTCTATCGAATATGTTCCACACATCTTCTTTACCTGCCCCTACTCCAACAGAGTCTGGCAAACGGTTGGAAAGAAAATTAGACTTCAGAAACATCTCAGTTGGCAGCAAGCCCTGCTAGGAGAAGCGATCGGCTGCTCTGCAACTCTCTGGAATGCCATCAGAGGGGAGGCCCTATGGAAAATATGGCGGGAAAGATGTGCTCTCAACTTTGGTGACTCCCCCATGGAGTGGTCAATTGGGAAATCCTTGTTCCTCCTTGGCAAAAGGATTGTTAACTGTAAGAAATCCCCCCCCCTTCAGGCATCATCAAGTTCTCCTTTTGATCAATAACAAGCTTAAACCCAAGTGGGCCCCTCATGAGGGTGATGAGAGGGTGATTAACCTTCTTTGTAATGCCATCTAGGCTCTGTAAAAGCTTCCCTTGCTTTGTGGGATTTGGGGGGTCCCGTGGGCACTAGTCCTCTTCTCTTGTACTTTTCTTTCTTTATTTAATTCAAGTCCGGGAGAGTAGGCTAATGCCGAACTTCCTTTATATTAAAAAAAAAAAGAGTCAGGCTTTACCATATAGTTTCTGGCTTGGGGTTGTGATGTGTGTAGCCTATGTACTTAATAGGTGTCCCACTAAAGCATTGTAGTCTATAACTCCATATAAGGCTTAGCATGTTGCAAGCCATATGTTGCTCATGTGTGTGTTTTTGGTTGTCTGGCATATGCATTAGTGCCTGAACAACAATGCAAAAAATTGGATGAGAAAGTAGTGACATGTATTTTTGTTCAGTTTTGAAAGCAAAGGATATCCTCTATATCATCCATACTAAATGCATTTTGGTTGGCCGTGATGTTTATTTTGTGGAAGATGTTATTCAGCCACTACTTTCATGTACTAAGGAGACATCTGTTAGCTCCAAAGACATGTATGATACTTTGCTTCCTCTTTTTACACATGGATAGTCTAGTGCTGGTCCTAATGAGGCAACTTCTCAACCTTTATAGGTCTCATGTGATGATGTAGATCATCCCATTTCTGATGCAGATTTGCATGATGCACTTGTTGATGAGAGAGCTGATATTGAGGAGGCAAAAACTATGCCGAAATGGCTGGTGCAAACTTTGGGTGATAGCAAATTAGATGCATCTCTACCATATCGTACTTGTTCAGGCTCTCATAGTGCCTCTTGTGCATTAGATTGCTATGCTATGGTTGCCTCTAGTCTCTATGATGAGAATGAGCATGTTTCATTTGATGAAGCACAAAATTCTAAAAATTGGATGGTTGTTATGCAATCTGAATATGATGTTATAATGAAGAATGGTACGTGGTCTTTATGTGACTTGACTCCTGACAAGAAGGCCATTAACACTAAGTGGGTATACAAGTTGAAGCATAAGCATGATGGAACAGTTGACAGGTATTGTTGATGCAAATGCCAAGCCTTCACACTTGGTTAGGCATTGGAAGAAGTTATGTGCAAATTTCTGAATATTCACATGAACCATTGCTTATGGATTTTTATCTTCAACCCTTTGTAAAAGTCAACTGACTTGGAAGAATCTTGTAGATCCACTAAACTCATAGATAGAATGAAAAGCTACGACTTCATTTAGAGAGAATATCTCCTAGAATAAGGGATCACTTTTTAATGAAAGCCAAATTTGAAGGTAGCATCTATAAAAACACTTTCAAATCTCACGGCCATTACACTCCCTTAGAGAGCCATTCATTTAATCATTGGTAGAGGTTGCGTAGCACACTTCATTGCTCACTCACCTCACAACCATTTGGCATTATTCCTTTGCCAATGATGTTGTAAATTCATGTTTCATAATACACATATATCATTAAGTATATATGTTGGTCTCTCTATCATTGTCACTCATAATAGTGTTCTTGCCTTGCTCATATCTGAGTCATTACTCTATCACTTTCAATGTTTTATGACTCCTTGGAATCAGCTCTAAGACTACTACAAGTTGACAAGTTTTGAAGACATTTCATTCAGCCAATTGGGACAAAAGCATCTCGAAGTGGTCACAAGTCATTCTCTGCAGAGATCCTAAAAAGTCCGGGGTAATGTTTCACTTGCTAAATTGATTTCTCTATGTATAGTCAATCATTTTAAGTGTTTCCACTTGGAATCATTATCTCTTTAAGCTATTAGATATCTCTAGAAGGAATTTTTCTAATTCCTATTGTGTTGGGATCACTCAACTTAACAAGTAGCAGGTGTGTGAACCAAAATAGAAAGTTTTTGGTGACTTGTGAATTGGAAAGCTATCTGTTTTGGATTAATCATTACATGTATCATCTCCAAAGTACATAGGCACTTGAAGATACAAAGAATATTTCACTCTATAGCTACAAAGATCAAACATTTTCAGAGCTAGAAATTTGGCATAAGAGATTAGGGAATATTGGTGAGAGAACCTTAAAGCAAATACGTAGAGATCAATGTGTGCTTGGGATACCTAATGTATCCAAGCAACACATGATCTATAAATGCACGAAGACTAGTTGGAGCTTGTCCATACAGATGTATGGGGACCAAGTAAGGATCCCTCAATTTCTGGATCAAGGTATTATGTATCTTTCATTGTGTATTTTAGTACATGGACCATTTTATATTTCATGAAGCACAAAGATGAAGTATTCAGTTTCTTTAAGAAGTATCTTGCACTTGTGGAAAACCAAACAGGAAGAAGCCTAAAAAGACTAAGGTCAGATGGAGGAGGTGAGTACTTCTCAAATGAGTTTGATGCATTCTTGTAGGATAGAGGAATCAAAAGGGAGATTACAACAAGGTATACCCCTGATCAAAATGGGGTGGCAGAGAGGAGAAATAGGTTGATTGTTGAAACAACTAGGTCAATTCTAAATGAGAAAAAGTTACCTAATTATTTTTGGGCAGAGAGTGTATCTACTGTCATTTGTCATGTTAACAGGTTGCCATCAAAATCACTTGATGGGATGACCCCATATGAAGCATGGCATGGTAGAAGACCTTCAAGCACACTTCATTGCTCACTCACCCCACAATCATTTGGCATTATTCCTTTTCGAATGATGTTGTAAATTCATGTTTCATAATACATATATATCATTAAGTATATCTGTTGGTCTCTCTATCATTGTCACTCCGAACATTGTTCTTGTCTTTCTCATATCTCAGTCATTACTCTATCATTTTCAATATTCTATGGCTCCTTGTAATAAGCTCTAAGTCTACTACAAGCTGACAAATTTTGAAGACATTTCATTCAGCCAATTGGGAGAAAAGCATCTTGAAGTGGTCACTGGTCATTCTTTGCAGAGATCCTAAAAAGTCGGGGGTAATGTTTCACTTGGTAAATTGATTGCTTTGTGTATAGTCAATCATTTTAAGTGATTCCACTTGGAATCATTAGCTCTTTAAGCTAGATATCTCCAGAAGGAATTTTTCTAATTCCTACTGTACTGGGAGCACTGAGCTTAACAAGCAGCATGTGTGTGAACCAAACTAGAAAGTTTTTGGTGACATATGAATTGGAAAGCTATCTGTTTTGGATTAATCATTACATGTATCATCTCCAAAGTACATAGACACTTATTTAGTGTCATTGGAAAGCCAAAAAGCCCTACAACTCAACTCTAAAGTGAAGGAGGGCAGGTACAGAGTAGGGAATAGCAGTACCAACTCATTTCTTGGAGTGTCCATCCATCTTTTCCAACAGGTATAAGACTAGGCTTGTTACAAAGGGTTATGCTCATGAAAGAGGCATTGATTTTGATGAGACCTTTGCTCCTACTTGCTGAATGGCTATTGTTCGTAGCATTTGTGCACTTGCAACTCATCCTGGTTGGAATGTACATCAGTTGGACATTAAAACTACATTTCTAAATGGTGATTTGCATGAAGAAGTGTATGTTTTTCAGCCCCGTGGCTTTGTGCAGAAAGGGCATGAAAACTAGGTGTGCGGACTAAAGAAGGCATTATATGGTTTGAAGCAGGCACCACGTGCTTGGTATGAAAAGATACATGCCTATCTGATTGCACATGGTTTTGAAAAAAATCCAACTAAAAGCACGTTATATGTTAAGTGTGCTAATGATGTGCTTCTTATCATTGTTGTGTATGCTAATGACATGTTGCTCACTAGTCCTCATGAGAAGCATATTGTTGATTTTAAAGCTAATCTGCATGCCTCATTTGAGATGTCTGATTTGGGGCATTTGCATCATTATTTGGGTATTCAATTTATGCAAGTTGATGGTAAAATGACTTTGTGTCAAACGAAATATATTGACACATTATTGTAGCATTTTGGCCTTGAAGAATGTAAACCTATTGCCACTCCTATGGAGACAGGTTTACAATTGAGTCTTCATGATGTTGGAGATGCATTTGATGTTGTTCTCTATCAGCACGCTGTTGGATGCTTGATTTACTTATTCATTACTCGGCCATATATTCAATTTGTTGTCTCATAGATGAGCAGGTTTACGTATTGCCCAGGTATCAAGCAGGCAGTTAAGTGCATATTTTGCTACTTGAGTGGTACCTGACTACTTGTATTGTTTTATCCCAAGGGGGAATCACTTTTGCCAAATTTACATGCTTTTTCTGACTCTGTTTCGACTGATTGCTATGACACTCGTGTGTCCAGTAGTGGCTTTTGCTTCATGCTTGGTAGCTCGTGTATATCTTGGTTGAGCAAGAAGCAGCCTACTGTGTCCACTTCCAGTTGTGAGGCTGAGTATAGGGCAGCTTTCATAGCAACTATTGAGTGTGTGTGCCTCAGATGCCTTATGGCTGATTTGGGTGTTGACCAGTCTTCTACCACCACCATCTTCATTGACAACCAGAGCACATTGGCAATTGCATGGAACCTTGTGTTGCATGCTCACAAAAAGCACATTGAGGTGCATTATCATTATGTCAGGGAGAGGTTCTCTACTAGAGGGATCAGCTTGGCATATGTGCCCACATAGGAGAACATTGCAGACCTTTTCACGAAGGCTCTGCCTAGGGAGAAGTTTGAAGCTTTCTGCAAAGCTTTGGGCTTACTTCCTTTTGTGGATTGATTCCACATAGCTTGGCACTTCCTTATACATGAGTGCTAGTTCCTTGTTCACTGCATGACTCCCAGGGAGGATTTGTTAATTATATTTAGGTAGTGATGTGTGTGAACACACTAGGACTACCGGGGCACTTTTTTCTCTCTTTAGGAGGATTTTTTTCCCTAGCTTGTATATACGCCTATCACCCTAACGGGTTACTTATCTTTGTAGATTCTAGTAGTAATACATTCAACATTGTGTGCTATGCTCCAAGCGTCTTCTTCTTCCTTGTGTTTTTCATGTGTTTCTGTAGACTTAAAACTCCAACATTCCTCTTCCACTAAACTAGAAGGAAATATGATTGTAACAAATAGAAACATATTGAGATGTCTAAGTAAGACATTTGACACCATGAAACATTGAAAATAATATAGAGATACTTGCAATGGATTGGATATCTAGTTCTATTAGAGTTTTCAAACTTCATGGTTGACACTATGAAGACATGTTGTATAGTGGCAACAATCCCACCATGTTTTTCCTACTTAAAGCCTAAGAGCTTATATGAAATGTAGTAGACACTTCAACCTAACTAGCCCAAGTTAAATTTATAGAAAAAGAATAAGTATACGTAGAGAATTTGATTCTACAAAATCATTGTAATGATGAAGATGCTAGAGCAGGAAGTAGACAGAGATGTACTTGAAGAGATGTATCAAAATGTAAATGCTATTGAACATATGATACAAGGGAAGTGTATTGGACTACACATAGTTAGTGTGAGGGCAATGTATGCTCAAGTTTGTAGCTCAATGCCTCTCAGAATGGCTCTTCTATCCCGTGACTAAAGTATGTGTATTTATACACATGTCTTGAGTTTGAATTTGAATTTTCCCTCACCTAAAAGTGATCCTACACTTTAGGGATGACTTAAATTGATTCTTCCTACCGAATGGGTCATGGGTTTAGCTTCCTAACTTCACAAGATTCCTTCTTCTTTTCTACATTACTTTTATCCAAGATAAATACAATAAGGTTCACTAGCATAGGTCAACATGTATGTCTTCATGTGAGAGGTCAAGTAATATGCATAGTCCTTATGCTTTAGCAATGCACTTAGGCTTGCTAAACATACCAATATGAAAAAATCAAGGTGATTGTGTTTGTGCATCTTCATCTTCCTAAAAATTTTGGATCATCCCCCTAATTCCTTATGCATATTGCTCTCAACATAGTTCTTCTAGATTCATGAGATAATTTGGAATAGTTCACTCATCTCTTCATTTGAATGTGTCAAAAATTATGGGTTCAACTCCAACCAAGCTGAGAGCTCTGAGTAAAACTGTGAGTATCTTCTTTCATAACTAGAAGGTTTTCTCAAGTTGAGAAGTACTTAGAAGTTATCTGTTTTGCCATAGAGTTTTGAGATTCATGTGCTAAGGTACCATAGTGGTAGAAATTCATATATTGAACAGATCAGCTAAATGAAGAAATAATTCATGCTTTATTACAAAAAGAGCTTATTCAAAGTGATTTTGATGAAACATTCATAGAAACAATGTATATTTTAATTGAAGTATTGGGAGTCTCCAATGCACTCAGGTTCTTAATCAAGAGATCCTCCTACATGATATGATCCACATTGCACTCATGCTCAACCTCATGAAGGCTTGACCATACAAGTCCCCATTCCACCAAAAGATGCATGATGATCCATTCTATGTGGCTATTTCCCTCCACCCATCCCTCCCATAGATATTCCCTCTTTAGGCACTACTAAATGTTTGTTCATCTCCACAACATAGATTTCCCAACAATTCCAATCCATTTTGAAGACCCCACCACATAAAATTTCGCCAATATAGGTATATATCCCCTCACCACAACTTAACATCACCTCTACCCCCATAATCATCTCAAAAATGGCTCAACACCCACCTACCCCTATCTTTGACTTCAGCGATCCTAGGACATCCTCCATCTCACAAGCCCCCATGAAAAACCCATTCACAATTCCAACTTTCTCCACACCTTCATTTATGAATTTTGGTTCATTGTATAATCCATTTTCCCCCTTCCTTGGACCCACACTACAAACCTTAACTCTTTATCAAGGACTTCAATGTTTACAACATGCACCAATACCACTTTTCAACATTTCCACCCCACCACCATAATCCACCCACCCCATGGACATTTCACCTCCCACTACCATTCCCCCATTCCCTACTGCTCCTTCATCCCACATTACCCATCCACCACTACCACTCATAGGCATGTTCACTTCCCTTGTAACTACCCCCTTCCCCCTTGTACAAATGCTTCTCCCCAGTGCATTTGCACACACCAACTTATTCTACTCAAACATCAGGCATCAAGAATGCTCTAACACAAATGATAAGTTGCATAACACAAGTTTTTAAAGATTATGCTACCCTGGTTCAACTCAACCATAATCTCCAACAAAAAATAATTGCATTTCAATCACATACCAACTCCCTCATGGTAAAGAATGCATCACTCAACACAACATACACAAAATTGAAATAAGCACATTAAATTTTAGAAACATGGTTGGAAGAACAAGACCAAGAGGCCATCAAAGAATTAGAGGCCAACCTCTATGTGCAAATTGATCATAATGCAAAAACTTAGTTGCAATATGAGTTTATTCTCAAGTCATCTTGTAGTTGCACAAGAGAAGAACACATGTCTACAAGCCCAAAATGTAGACAATGTGTAAGCCGTCATGGATCTCACCTATAGTACTCCAATTGGTCCATCACATTCCCATACCCCCATGAAAGCATTAAAATCATCCTTGAAGGCAACACAACCTTATTAGAGGCCCATGATGAGTTGTCTTGAAGTCCAATCATAGCTTTGAACGTGTTTAATTTCACTCCATCCAATGCTTTGGTCATCATATCTGCACATTGTTGTTGAGAGGATACATTTAGAATTCAATTTCCTTGTTTGTGATTTTCTCCCTAATATTGTGATAATGGGACTCAATGTGTTTGGTCCTAACAAGCATGATAAATTGGATTTTCTATAAGGGGAAGATAAGCTTAGATTGTCTCCAAAGATATGAAGAGTAGAAGACTTTATACCCAAGTCTGAGTACATAGTCTTGATCCACATGGCTTCTTGAATTGCATTTGCCAAACATATATATTCAGCTTTAGTTGATGAAAGAGAAACAATGGCTTACTTCTTGGATGACCATGAAATAAGCTTTGTACCTACAAATTTAAGATAACCTATAGTTCTAGTGTCATCTTTAGAACCTGCCCAATCTACATAAGAGAATATATTCATGTCTATATCAGAGCTATATGGATAATACATACCTTCATTTATTTTTCCTTTCATATACTTGAATATCCTCTTAGCTACTTCCATGTGTGTTTTCCTAGGAGTATGCATGAATTGACTTAGAAGACTTACACTATAGAAAATATCTACCCTAGTGAGTGTTGCAGAATTCGAACTTCTCACCAAGCTTTGGTAGCTTGTTATGTCTTCAATTAGTTTACCTTCATGAGAACTTAGCTTCGAGTTTATCTCCATGGGTGTACCTACTACTTTAGCATTCTTCATGTTCAACTTAGCTAGCACATCGTTGATGTATTTCTTTTGATTGAGATACATACCCTTCTCTATATATAAAACTTCCAACCAAGGAAGTGTGTGAGTTGCCCTAGGTTACTGATCTAAAATTCTTCCTTCATTTATAACTTGATCCTCCTGACACCTTTGGCATCATTACCTGTGAGTATTATATCATCTACATATACACAAAGGTATATGAATTCTCCATGTGATGAAGAGTGAAGGATTTGCTTTGCTAACAATGAAACCCTTATCCTACAAATAGTTCACATCTATGATTCCAAGCTTGTGGAGCTTACTTTGGACCATATAGGGCTTTCTTTAACTTGCATACATGTTCAAGAAAATGTGAATCTTCAAACCTAAGATCTTGAGCCATATATACCTCCTCATATATCAATCCATTCAAAACAACATACTTAACATTCATTTGATAGATCTTCCAATTCTTGGCAACTACAATGCTCATAAGCACTTCGATCATTGGCACTTTACCACATATGAAAGGTCTCTTCATAGTCAATTCCTTCGGTCTAAGCAATTTCATTCTTGTGGGCCTGAGTGTTGGCTTGCCCCATTGCTTCCATAGGGAAGTGGTAGCAATTGTGACTCCCATCTCGATCCAATGATCTTCATGGTTGGAGTCTTGGGCACCAATTTCCATTGTGACTCTCTTGCAAAACTTCAATTTCTTTCTCCATAGCATTCATCCATTCTAGTTTCTTCCTTCATACCATTTAGAATTTAATTCATATGCTAAATAGATAGAGTTTTTAGTCACTAGTGATGTATCATAGCCATCCATTTCTAGTTTCTTCTTCTCCATAGTAGATATTATGATGGTTTATTGAGAGGATTCTACTACATCCCTCAACTCTTCTATCTTGGCTTTGCATTTGGAGTTCCATGAGTTGATATCTTTTTGAGGAGTCTTTTGAACATCTTTTGAATCACTTGATGCTTCAAGTGTATGTGTATTCTTGATTGAGAGTGTTGGGAAGTCTTCCTCTAGATCATATGGTAACTTAACCTTTTTGCAATCATCTTCAAACCATGATTTGTTGTCATCAAACACAACATCTAAAATGAATATAAAACTTATTGGCTAGGATTATATAGTCTATAACCTTTTTTATTAAGTTCATAGACTATAAATACACACTTATTTGCATTAGGGTCTAATTTACCTCTAATTTTTTATGGTATCTATACATATGCAATGCACTACACTGATCCAAGCTTGGTCTCCTTCCATTTCAAGCTTCATAAGGAGTCCTATTGTCCAAGGATTTTTAAGGTAATCTATTTATCAATTATGTGGTATTATATACTACCTATGCCCATCAACAATTTGGCAACTTTGTCTCATTCAACATTGTTCTTGCCACCTCAACAATGGTCCTATTCCTCCTCTTTGCCATCCATTCTATAAAAGGGTGTACCTGGTAGTAATCTCTCTCTTGATTCCTCTATCTTGTAGGTAGGAGTCAAATTCATGGAAGAAATATTCTCTCCTTCCATCATACCTTAGTCTCTTTAGGGTTTTACATGTTTGATTCTCCACAAGAGCTAAGTATTTCTTAAACCATGAGAAGAATTCATCTTTATTCTTCATGAAGTACAAAATAGTCCATCTACTACAATCATCTATAAATGACACATAATACCTTGATCCCAAGATTGATGGTTCTTTGCTTGGTCCCCAAACATCTATGTGGACAAGCTCCAAAAGGTCTCCATGTATGTATCCTATATTGGTGAATGGTTGCCTGTTTGAATCTCCAAATTGACATGCACTACACTTGTATGTCATGTGTTTCTTTGAGATATTAGGTAGTACAAGCACACTTTAATGTCTACTAATTTGTTTGAGGGCTCTTTCTCTAATGTGAGCTAATCTCTTATGCCAAACCTCTAGCTCTAGCTGAAGTATTTTGATGGTGATGCACCACAGTCCGCTCTGCTTTTTGATAGCTCCACGATGATATCCTCAAAATAGAAAACCAAGCTCCAAACATCGCACACAGTACTATGCATAGAGGCTATATAATATGCAAAAAAAACACAATACACACTGAGCACGAACACAAACTTCTTAGGTGTTACAAATGCGATCAAATTTACAGTCTGTAGCTGACCAGGCCACTATATGATTTATTAAAGAACATATACAAAAGTGTTTGGTGGCCATTTGGCCTTTCACATGGACAGTAACGATAACAATCTCCCACTAACGACCAATATGGCCAAAGAAACTATGGGAAAAAAATGAAGAATGATAAAGAATACCTGAGTGTAAGTATAAAAACTATACCTCCCGCCTGATGGGCATGTTACACAATATACAAGTGAGTGTGTAAGATCATGAGTCAAGTAACCCCCATCAAGTGACAACAGTGTCGAAAGTTATCCTGTGGTAGATCTTTAGTCAAAGCATCTCCAACATTATCTCGAGTACGAAACTTCTCAAGAATAATGTGCTTAGTGGCTAAGTAATCTCTAATGAAGTGATACCTCACCTCAATGTCCTTGGTATTTGCATGATAGACAGGATTCTTAGCCAAAGCAATGACACTCTAACTATCATTAAGAAAATGAGGTACATGCTGAGGTAGACCCATATCACAAGCAAGATGAGAAAGACACAATGCTTCCTTATATGCCTCACGTGCTGCAACATACTCTGCTTCTGTGATGGAAATAGTTGTACATTCTTGAAGATGAGATCTCCAAGAGATAGAACCTCCAACAAAATAAAAAATGTACCTTGATGTAGACTTATGATTGTCTACACAACCATCATATTGAGAATCTGTGTAACTAATAATGGATGCTTTCCCTCTACCTAAGCATAGACACTTTTCCTTAGTACCACTCAGATATGTCAAAATCATCTTGATCACTTTCCAATGTTTCTTGCCAAGATTAGACATATATGTGCTCACAACTCCCACTACAAATGCAATGTCTGGCCTCGTAGCTACCATAGCATACATGAGACTACCAACAATAGCCTGATAAGGAATTTGGTCGGGGCAATCATCCTTGCTCAATTTCACATATGTGGGTAAAGGTGTACTCAATGCCTTTCCATCCTGCATATTGAACCTGTGTACATCCACAATTGGTTTTTCATTTGGTGCTCCATCTCATAAAGAAAGTATTATTGTAATTGAACAATATGAAACCTTGAGGAATCAAGAGATTTTAACATCAAACTAATTGAGGAAGGTCAAGATCTTATCGTTGATGCTTACTCAGGTGCAAAACCATCAATTCTTGTGGAATGGATCTCAAAGATCTCATACTCATGGAGAAGGCATAGGAGTACATAAGCCCTTTCTCATACACTCTTGTAGCAACAAGAAAAGTCTTAACTAGGAACCATGGCTCAAGATGCACCATAAAGGAGGAAGGAACTCACACATACCCTCG
>CM035437.1:103242126-103339626 GCA_020310875.1 Ceratopteris richardii
TTATGTACTATTCTTTATATATTGCTCTAGTTGTATTGTTGTTGTAGTTCATTCTTGTACATTCATAAAAAGTAATAGAAGAAAAAGAAGAAGAAGAAGAAGATCATGCTTCCCTGCCATAATTTGTGTGTGTGTGCTTCTTGTTGAGTGTGAGAGTGTGTGAGTGAGCTCCCTTCCTTATCTCCTTCCTCGTGATATGGTATCAGAGCTAGTGTGGCTGTTGAGAACTCATGGAGAAGGCCGATGGTGAAGAGTACGTGAGAAAGCATGGAGAAAGTGCGATTCACAAATGACCTCACATTGCTATGAAAATTGGCATCATCTCGACCTTTGTTTTGACCCTGCAAGCTGGGGCCCACAAGAAAACCAGGTTAGTTTGCAAAATTATAACTTGCATCGTATTCGACAAATATCTCAAATCTAGAATTTCAAGCAATTTCGTGTATCGTTGATACACAAAAACTGTGTTTTTCTAACATCAAACTGTCACATCATAGTGTGATAGTGTTTAAGCAAAAGTACTGCTTGTAGTGTTTTTACAATGTTGTGAATTGCTATAGAAATGGAAAACATGGATGGAATGAGTCAGGTTATGAGCGATAAGCTAGAAAAGAATAAATTCCATGCTTGGAGATCCAAAATGATGAATTTCCTGATGGGAAAACGCTACTGGAAGTACATCAAAAGAGAGAATGAAAAATCCTCCATACTTACCACAAAGGAATCACACTGAGGACCAGTTAAGAGCATATGAGTAATGGAATCAAGGAGCACAAAAGAGGCTATCTATTAGCATACAGGATATCATAATTGGGCACATACAAGATGCCAAGACTTCAAAAGAGGCTTGGAATAGTTTGGTCACATTGTATGAGACCAATATAAAGGCACAAAAATCGCTACTCGAGAACGAGTTGCATACACTATAGAAATAGCAAGACCCTTGATGGTGGAGAAGAATATGCCTCATTCCTATTGGGCACAAGTTGTGCACACTACTATATACATCATGAATAGAACTCTGAGTATTGTTGTGCATCATTACACCTGAAGAGAAGTTCACAGATAAAAAGCCAAACTTATCACATATGAAAGTTTTTGGTTGTATTGTGTATGTACATATTCTAGATGAGTTGAGGATGAAGCTTGATACAAAAGCAAAAAAATGTATCTTCATTGGATACTCCCTTGAGAAAAAGGGATATAAATTTTATAGCCCACTCACACAACAGGCGAAGGTAAGCAGAGATGTGGTGTTTGATGAAATGTCAAGCATCTATGAAAATGCAAAAGATGGACTTAATCTTGAACCAAATGACAAAGAAAATGTTAAAAAATCAATTGCAAAATCTCAAGTTTTGAGTGGACCAAATGCGTCACCAAGCTATAGTTCCAACTCAAAAGATTGCGTGGAAATTTTAGTCGAGAAAATTCATCAAAGACATCTAAGAAAGGTAAAGAAAAGCTTTCTGATAGTAGTAAAACATCTACAGGTTTCGAAGACATTGATGGGGATTCAAGCGGTTCAAAAAAGAGCCTTGATGAGGAACTTGGATTGCCCTCTATTAAGACTTGAGGAATAAGAAAGGCACATGCATATGATACAAGGAGAAGTGACCCAGGACCAAGAAGATATGGGAGGATGCAGAATTTAGTGCAACAATTGACGTATACCATCGTGCAATGAGTTGCACTTTCACCCAATTTTCTCTAAGTTCAAAACCTTGAAGTAGAAATGAAACACTATGTCAAGTTTTAATTATGGCCTTGTGCTATACAACACTTTGCTCCAAGGTTGGAGCTTTCCTTTCATGCTTTGAAATAAAGAATACAAGACTACTTCTTTGATCTCAAATTTAAGATCCTTTAAGCATAAAAAATATCTTAACTTAATTCTTCAATTGAGTGGGTATCACTTGAACTTTTTTACCTCTTTTATATCTCATCACAAAAGCAACAATGAATGTGCACTTGCTGTTGAAGATAAAAGTACAAGCTCATTTTCACATGAGCTATGTTTGGATAAAGTTACCAAATATAAAGATAAAGGAAAAGAAGAGAAAAGAAAAAAAAAATCTAGTCAAAATTCATGATGAGTAAAAGATACAATATCTGCCTTGTAGTAAGTGGCATGTAGTGGGCAAAGTGGTGAGTTAAGGAGGAAAAAACTTATTCTCATGCTCATTGGTTATAAATGTGGAGTGGGAGCATGTTCTAAACAAGGCGAGAAAGAGGCAAGAGCTCCCAATAGTCGGATCTAGTCATTTTGTCATTTTGTCTTCCAATAGACTCCTTCTAACTGCACATCATTTTGTACATAGCTCAAAAATAGAAGCCTTTTATAACTTCCATTAACTTGAAAGATGCTTATCCAGGTTTTGAACAACTAATCCCTCATCTTGTCACAGAAGAGCTTAGCTTTGGTGGCCCCAAAGGAAAGGACAGCCACAACCAAATGTTATATGCAAGTCGAGGTAAAGGAAGAAACTCAAGAGGAGGATCAAGAGGAAAACGAGGAGGTCACAACGACTCCAACTACAATCAAAACAATTTGGAAGACAACAAGGATGCATCAAATGCCAACACACAAGGAAGTCGAGGGAGAAGTAGAGGAAGAGGCCGAGGCTCCTATAATTCTCATAAAGGTATAACATGCTATCATTGTGGTAAAGTAGGAAAATATGGTAGTGATTGTTGGCTGAAGAATGGAAGACCAAATGGAGGCGGTCAAAGGAGCCAAAGAAACTATGCAAGCACCTCAAGTGAAGGAAGCAAGGACACACTACTTGCAATGAGACATGAGTATAGAAGCTCTTGTGAAGATGACAAAAAATGTTACATTGATTCAAGTTGTAGTAACCATATGTCATGCCAAGGAAGTTTTTCCACTAATCCATAGGTACCAAGTGGAAAAGGATGTGTTGAAATAGGTGATGATACTCAACACATGATTGAACATATTGGAGATATAAGGCTTGGAGATACAAGTAGAGCAAAGGTAGTATCTAATGTTCTTCATGTTCCTACAATTTCAAAGAACTTGATTTCAGTGGGACAAATGGTAGAGAAGGGTTATCATGTCATATTCAATGAGAATGGGTGCTTCATAAAGAATCCAAAGGAAGGCTTCAAGGTCATTGCTCGAGGTAGAAGAGAAGGAAGGATGTTCACTTTGGACATCCAACATCCACATGGAAAGGTCATGTACATTCAATGTGGGAACAAGAAGATTTCAAAGCTAGACTTATGGCACAAAAGAATAGGACACATCAACATTCCAAAGCTGAAGGACATGAGCCAACATGAAGAGGTAAGAGGTCTTCCAAAATTTAATAGCATTGGACTACATGAGTTATGTGAAGCTTGTCAACTAGGAAAGCAAACGAGGTAGCCATTCAAGAGGAGCAATTATGTGGCCCCAAATGTCTTGGACTTGATACATACAGATGTATGGGGACCAACCCAAGAGGCATCAATGGCTGGTAATAGATTTTTTGTGACCTTCATTGATGGTCACTCAAGACAGGTATGGCTGTTTTGTATGAAACAAAAATCAGAGGTGTTTTCTATATTCAAAAGATTCAAAGTTGAGGTTGAAAAAGAAACAGGAAGGTCTATCAAAACCTTGAGGTCTAATGGTGGAGAAGAGTACTTCTCCAAATAATTTTCAGATTTTCTACAATAGAATGGGATCAAAAGGCAATTTACTTGTAGGTATACACCACAACAAAATGGAGTAGCTGAGAGGAAAAATAGACAAATTGTTGAAATTGCAAGATGCATGCTCAACAAGATGAAGGTACCATTGTACTATTGGGTTGAAGCTACCACAACCACCATTTACCTGATGAATAGGTGCAAAACATTAGGAATACATCACTTGACTCTAGAGGAAGTATATTCTGATAAGAAACCTGATCTTACACACCTCAAAGTGTTTGGATGTGTTTGCTTTGTTCACATTCCACAAGAAGTCAGAACAAAGATGGAACCAAGGTCAGAAAAATGCATTTTCATCGGCTACTTGATGGAGCAAAAAGGATACAAGTGTTACAACCCTAGAACAAAGGAAGTAAGAGTCTTGCAAGATGTGGTCTTTGATGAACTAAGACCATGGTATGAAGGTAAAGGAAAGGAAAGTATTCTTGAAGAAGATTGTGATGATTATGCAGGAACAAATCAAAGAGAAGTTCAACAATCAAGCACAAAGGTGTCAGGTCCAAATGTTACACTTATGTGTTCCTCGAGTAGCTTTGATGTGAACCTTTTCCCTGTACATGGGCACTTTTTACTCTAGTGTTGGCTAGAGGTTTTTTCCCCATGTTACCACATACTTGATACTCTCATATGTGGTGGTACTTTGTACTTAGGGATATTATTCAGCTCTTACTTCAGTTCAGTTCATCGATCAATAGAGAGAGCTATTCCAGCCATCATCTTCTCCGTGTGTCTTGCTTCGTTTGTGCTCCTTGTGTGTGCTTCTTGTATGTCTCTCGCACTTCTACACACACCCAACAGTGGTATCAGAGAAGGTTCAGCTTCTTCTCAAGTTTCAATTTTTCGCGTCCCGGCGCGCGCACTTTAATAGTGCAAATCGACTTCGGAGCATAGAAGTGTGAATTTCAGCAGCCCGAAAACATTTCCACCGGGCACGTTGGGGTTTTACCCCCATTTCAAAGCCATTCGTGCAGTCAGAATTGCCATCAGAGTGACGGTTTGTGAGCTGAAATTTCAGCACTCATTTTAGCTTTCATCGAAGTGAAGATTTTATCACATTCTTGTTCCTCAGTGAAATGGCGGGCAGCAATGACTTGTTTGGCATGCTTCAAGCTGAAGATAGGCTTGATGGGACCAACTATCCGATGTGGTCTTACATGATGAAGCATGTTCTTGTTGCAAAACAACTTTGGAACATAGTGGTAGATGTAGATCGAAGACCGGCAGGTGCTTCTACTTCACAGTCTACTGTCACAGATGGAGCTTCTTCTTCGAGTACAGTGGTTTCTCCTTCTCCACCTATAGATGAGCAGCTTAGATGGGATGGAAAAGATGCTCAAGCTCATGCTTTGATTGCGCTTTCAGTGAAGTGTCATATAGTTCCACACATTCGGTCATGTTCTACATCGAGACAGGCATGGGACACTCTTGCTTCTTTGTATGCCGTGCGTAATGAAGCACGTGTTGCATACTTGAGGAAGAAACTTGAGGATGTATGTATGGCTGAAAATGAGTCGGTGGAGGTGTATGTGACACGCATCAAGGACTTGAAAGAGCAATTGGCAAACATAGATGAGATCATTCTGGATGCATCACTCATTTCTACATTGTTGAAAGGATTACCGGAATCTTTTCAAAGCTTTGCTACTACACTTCGCTTGGTTGCAAAAGAAAATCCTAATATGTATGCATTTGATGAGGTTGTGTCTCTTCTTTTGCAAGAAGAGCAATCTAGAGTGAATAGGAGTGGTTTGATTGAGGGAACGCAAGCATTTGCTATCTCACAAAAGGGGAAAAGCAAGTATGGTTCAGCTTTGGGTTCATCAAAACCAAAGCCTCAAGCTTCGTCTTCCACTCATTCCTCTAATGATGGTGATTTGCAAAAGAAGAAGAGATGCAAATATTGCTAGAAGGCTAGTCATACTATTGATGAGTGTAGAAAGCTTGCAAAACGTAATGAAAAGAAGAAGGAATCCGGCATGTCTATTGTTGAAAATTTAGCAAATGCAAAGAATGATGAACCTAACATGGCTCAAGATTTTTGGGCATGTGTTTTTACATATCATTATGATGCTTCTTTACATTCTAAATGTATGGTTGTGAGTGAGGCTGATTCGGATTGGTTCTTTGATAGTGGTGCTTCAAAGCACATAACATCATGCAAAAGATTTTTTGCCTCTTTGAAAGATGCACCTAAAGGAGGACATGTGGTGTGTGCAAACAATGCCTCTTATCCTATCATTGGAGTAGGAGAAATTGAGCTTACGGCTGCAAATGGAGGTGTGATTCTCTTGAAAAATGCATTGTATGTGCCCGATATCAAGAAGAACTTAATTTCAGTTCCGTTGATTGTCAAAGCTGGACTTCATGTACACTTTGTTGATGATAAGTGTATGGTTCATGATTTCAGCAATGGCGATGTTATCGTGATGTCCGGTACATTATGTAATGGTTTGTATCGCATGGATACATACAAGAGGGCTACCTCGAATGCCTTAGTTGCTCATACTTCTTCCATGGCTGAAATGGAGCTTTGGCATGCTCGTTTTGGTCATTTAAACTTCAATAGTTTGCTCTACTTGCAAAAGAAGGACATGGTTATTGGGTTGCCTACACTTGAGTCCATTGAAAAGCATGCATGCGAAGGTTGCATTCTTGGAAAAATGAATCGTGCTTCTTTTCCAAAAGATAGTCATACACACACTACAAGAAAATTGCAACTTGTTCATAGTGATGTATGTGGTCCGGTCAAGACTCCATCTTTTGGGAAGCATGTATATTTTGTTACCTTCATTGATGATGCTACTTGCCATACGTGGGTGTATGCTATGAAAGCAAAGAATGAGGTATTTTCTTGCTTCAAAGCATTTTTAGCTACGACTGAAAATTTTTCTTCACAAAAGCTTTTGACTCTACGCACGGATCGTGGTGGTGAATACATGTCACATGAGTTTAATGCTTTTCTTTGTGAAAGAGGTATTTCACACCAATGTACGGTGCCATATACACCTCAACAAAATGGTGTTGTCGAGCGTAAAAATAGAACTTTACTTGAAATGGCACGATGTATGGTTAAAGGAAAGCATCTTCCTCATAAGTTTTGGATGGAAGCGGTCATGTGTGCAAACTATGTGTTGAATCGCTGCCCTACAAAAGCATTGAGAGTCATCATTCCTTATGAGGCTTGGAATGGTCATAAGCCTATGGTTAGTCATATGCATGTGTTTGGTTGTTTGGCATATGCTCTTGTGCCATCACAACGTCTCACAAACTTGATGACAAGGCAAAGAAATGTATATTTGTTGGTTATAGTGCTGAAAGTAAGGGACATCGATTGTACCATCCATTGGCGAACACAATTATTGTGAGTCGAGATGTGGTATTTGCTGAAAATTCAGTTTTCCCTCTACTTGAATGCAAAAAACTGCCAACAGTTAGCTCACAAGATGTGTTCGATACACTCATGCCTTTGTTCCAAAATGGTGCGCTTGACTATGGCCATGTAGACCAGCCAACTGAGGTTCAAAGGGCTGAAAAATTCGAGCCAAATAGGGCTGAAAATGTAGAGAATTTCCAACCAAACAGGGCTGAAAAATTTTAGTCAAAAAATATCCAAACTGCTGGAAATTTCCAGCCACATATGGCTGAACATTTGCGTCAAAATATGCCTGAAACTGAGCATGAAATTCAGCCCACGCATGATGTACATATTGAAGATGTTTTACATAATGAACGCATGTCTATCAAGAGTGCACAATCTATGCGAAAGTGGCTGAAACAAACTTTGCAGGACAGCCAATTGAGTGCACCTTTACTTGGTAGAACAAGATTAAGCTCTCACCATGCATCAAGTAATTTTGTGGATTATTCTCTTATTGCTACAACATGTAATGAAGCGCCACTTTCTTTTGAAGATGCATGTGACGATCCACAATGGATGAGTGCTATGCAATCAGAAATGGATTCCATACATAGGAATGGTACTTGGGAGTTATGTGAATTTCCAAAAGGAAAGAATGCCATTGGTACAAAGTGGGTTTATAAGATTAAGAGAAAATCTGATGGTAGCATTGATCGCTACAAAGCTAGATTGGTTGCCAAAGATATGCGCAACAATATGGCATTGACTATGAGGAAACTTTTGCACCTACTTCACGCATGACTACCATTCGTACGGTGGTTGCATTGGCTGCCCATCGAGGTTGGAAAGTGCATCAATTGGACATAAAAACCTCCTGGATTTGCTATGAAAGGGAAAGAGCATATGGTTTGTCGCTTGCATAAAGTTTTGTATGGTCTCAAGCAAGCTCCACGTGCATGGTATGACAAAATACATAAGCACTTGATTGCTCTTGGCTTCACATGTAGTCCGATTGAAAGCACACTCTATGTACGCAACAATGGGGCTAATCTTATAGTGCTTGTTCTTTATGTCGATGACATACTCTTGACTGGGTCATGTGATGCAAAACTTGACATTCTTATGGCTGATTTGCAGCATACTTTCGATGTCACTTATCTTGGTCTTTTGAGCTACTATCTTGGCATCCAGTTTGTATCTGTTGAGGGCGGAATTGTTATGCATCAAGCAAAGTATGTTGAAAAACTACTTCAGCGTTTTGACTTTGAGGATTGTAAGCCAGTTTCCACACTAGTTGGGACATGATTCAGGTTCTCAGTTGAGGATTCCAGTGATGCATTTGACACTTCTCTTTATCAGCAAGCTGTGGGGTGTCTTATATATGCATGCAACACAAGGCCGGATATACAATATGCAGTTTCCCAGTTGAGTCGATTCATGCATAGCCCTGGTAGTAAGCATTGGCAAGCGGTGAAACGTGTGTTTAGATATCTCCGAGGCACTTTGAGCTTAGGTCTCTTTTATGGTAGAGATGTTCAACCATGCTTGCATGCTTTTATAGATAGTGATTGGGCAGGTTGTTATGATACTCGCGTGTCCACTAGTGGTAATTGCTTTTTCCTTGGAGACTCATGCATATCTTGGTTGAGTAAGAAGCAACCTACAGTGGTGACATCAAGTTGTGAAGCTGAGTACAGGGCAGTTTTCACAGCTACATTGGAGTGTATATGGCTGAGATGCCTATTGATGGATCTTTGCATGGAGATTGATGCTGCTACGCATATTCTCACAGATAGTCAGAGTGCTTTGGCTGTTGCACGAAACCCAGTGTTTCATGCACGGACCAAACATATTGAGGTGCATTATCACTATGTGAGAGAGCGCCTTCATGCAGGAGATATTGATTTGGTATATGTGCCTACACAAGATAATGTGGCAGACATATTCACCAAAGCTCTTCCACGGGAAAAGTTTGAAGCTTTTCTCAAAGCTTTAGGCTTGTTACCTTGTGGGGGCTGATCTGTCACTCCCTGTATGTGTTCACATCATTCGCTCCAGGGAGGTTTGTTACACTTATGTGTTCCTCGAGTAGCTTTGATGTGAACCTTTTCCCTATAGATGGGCACTTTTTACTCTAGTGCTGGCTAGAGGTTTTTTCCCCATGTTACCACATACTTGATACTCTCATATGTGGTGGTACTTTGTACTTAGGGATATTATTCAGCTCTTACTTCAGTTTAGTTCATCGGTCAATAGAGAGAGCTATTCCAGCCTATCAATTGGATGTGAGACAGGTGTAGATCATCTCGATGGTTGTTGAATAGGAGCATTTGCAAACTGATCTGATCGGACATTCTCTTAAACATCCCTATGTGCACCATTTTTATGCATGCTAACTGGAGGACTAGTATCCTCAAACATAACTCTTCTCACTTCAACCTCCTTAATGGGTTGTTTATGCATCTTAGACTCAATAAGAATGACATCACTACATCTGATCACTAATCATGTTTCAGGATCCCATAAGCAATATCCAAATTATCCTTTACGACCATATCCAAGAAAAATGCATTTTTTTGACTTATGGTCCAACTTTTGTCTAAGATTCTTGGGTATATGAATATATGCTTCACACCCAAAAACTTGAAGATGATCATAATATGGTGGCTTCCATGTCCATAACTCTTGTGCCACTTTCAAACCTTTGGCAGTACTAGGTGAAAGGTTAATCACATGAACTGTAGTCAATACTGCTTCTGCCCAAAAGCCTTGTGAAAGGTTTGCATGATGCAGCATAGAGACTACTCTATCCTGAATAGTTCTATTCATCCTTTTAGCTACAACATTCTGTACTGGGGTATAAGGAGCTATAAAGTCTCTACAATTTCCTCTAGACTGGTAGAAAAGGCTGAATTCATGTAAGGTATACTCACCCCCATTATCTGAATGTAAAGCTTTGAGCTTAGTTCCTTTTTCAGTCTCAATTGAAGCAATCCATTTTCTAAAAGTAGGGAATAGTTCATCTTTCAATTTGATAGGATATACCCAAACTTTTCTAGTAGCATCATCTATGAAAGTGACAAAGTAAAGAGAACCACCTAATGACCTTGTGGGCATAGGACCACACACATCCATATGAATGAGATCTAAAGGTTGAATTGAAGAGTCAATGTGCATTTTATGCACATTTTTGGTTTGCTTTCCATAGTGACAATGCTCACAGAATGAAAAATCAGAGAAAGATAACACGGGTAAGTATCCTTAATGAGAAAGATTTTCCATTCCACTACGAGATATATGGCCCAAACGACCATGCCAAATACAATCCATAGGCTATTTAGTAATAGCTAACAAGTGTTCTTTCTGTGATACAAATAAAGGATAAAGTGAGCCAACTTTTCTTCCTTTTGCAATAACCATACTGCCCTTTGATATGCGGAAGTATTGAGCATAGAAGACCACCTTGTAACCAAGGTCATCAAGTTGACCAACTGACATCTAACTATGTGATAACTGAGGTACATGGCGTACATTATGCATAGTAAATTTTGAACCATCAATGAACTACACAACCACAACTTGAATCCTCACAATGTCACACTGGTAAGAGTTACCAAGTCTCATGATACCAAGAGACTTTGTTGCATAATTAGAGAACCATTCTCTATGTGGTGTTACATGGAAAGAAGCATCAAAATCTAGCAGCCATGTGTGGGAAAGAGAATCAGCCATAAGAGCCTCAGTTGGCACAATACTATCAATACATCAACATCATCAGAAATAGCATTAATTTCTTCAATCTTCATAATCGAAGTAGATGGTGCAGGTAACTGTTTAACATGCCCATCAACATACTATCCTTTACCTTAAGCATTCTTCAATGCATAACAGTCTTTCTTCATGTGTCCTTTCTTATGACAATAATGGCATTCGATATCCCCCTTCCTTGATTTACTTCTACTCTTATTCCATTGACCATTCTTTTCCTTGGTCTTGCTCCTGCCACATTGTTGATTCTTTCCTTGGTAAGAATCACAAACGTTATATGCATCTCCACTCTGAGTGCCAACCATAGATTTTCTACGAATCTCCTCACTCAAGAGTGCTCCACATATGTCATCATAGACCAGTTTACCACCAGGTGAACTATTGCTAATAGTTGTGCAAGATGTATCCCATGATGATGGTGAGGTGCATAATAACAAGATTGCTTTCGTTTTATTATCCATATCCATTTTTTTAGCATGTAACTGAGAGAATATAGCATCAAACTCATTTAGACGAGCAACAACACTATCTATGTCCATCATGCAAAGGTCATATAAGTTTCTCATCAGATACACTTTATTTGATGTTGTCTCTTTTTCATATGTATTGCATAACTTCTTCCAAAGCTCCTCTCCACTTTCACAATCCAATACTATAAAGTAAACATTATCTACCAGGTGCAATCGAATGGTAGACCTGGCCATTTCATCTAACTCATCCCAATCATCTTCATCCATGTTAGAAGGCTTCTTTGAGATTCAATAAATATTGGTTTCCATCGCTTCCTTTGAATCACCACATCTTTAATCTGATTCTTCCATAGAGTAAAGTTTGTGCCATCAAATTTTTGGATTTAAAAATGGTCTTTGCCCTGTAGGTTATAATTTCTCCTCCGAACACTGGCACTAGACCTTGATCCACCATACGTGTCTGAGACCTCTGATGCCATGATGGTAGATAATTGAATAGAATGATAATGGAGCTAGAAGAGTCCAAACACCACTAAGGATCAAAGAAGGATGACCAAGTGTCAGATTCTGGGAGAGAATTCATCAATCTTGCCATAAAATGAATAAATGAATAGTAATGACCAACCAAAAGTATTATGTGAGAATAAATGTGCTCACACCAATAAGTGTATGAAGGAGTAAATCGACCACTGTATAGTTGACAAGACCAAAAAATCTGGAAAAATTTTGCTAGAGTATCCTCTGCAAAATGAGCATATGACTAGTGTCAAAATCTCATAAAATTGCAATTATTAACATTTTTACGTGCATAGTGAATCACTGACTCCACTGCATATAATCAGTTACCTGAATGAAGCCAACTAAGCTTATCAAGCACCTATGAACAACTATCATACATCTCCTATGGTGAGGCTGGGTAAGTCTTCCACCTACATCATTGAAGAGAACATGACATTTACAGTAATCATGTTCTTTCAAATTACATCATTAATTTTATGAACATGCAAACATAACTTCATAAGAGGTTCAAGTTATTCTTTCTCAAGGCATTCCATATCATACAAACACAAGTAGATGAATGTGATCTTTGGATGCGGGAATAGTGTCCAATCTTAAGCTTTATGATGAAAGATTTATGCACCCAAGATGCTAATCAAAGAGCAACAATTCAAAGTATACTTCCCTGAATCATTTTGATGAAAGAAAACCTTACCCGTGCCATTTCCTGCCTTACTTTCTCTTTTGCCTTCTTTTCCATTTCATCGATTGTTGTCATCTTCTTCTTATCGATCGAATTTGGAGATACCTGGATTTGTATTCAATCAGACTTTGGCCCAATTGTTATGAAGCCTATGTGCCAATCATGCATAGAGTTTGCTTGCACTAGCCATGGCCACCCCAATAAGATAGAAAATGTGGCTTCTGAGGTTCTTGGTCGGACTATCAAATAATCCATGCTAAACTCTAATCCTCCCATAAGTATACTCACATTTTTCAGAAGACCAGCTGGTTTCACTTGAGTTTAATCTACAATTTCGAGGGACATTGTAGTCTCTTCCATGTGGGTTAGGCCAAGAGCCTTCATCATGTACTCAGTCATTAGATTGATAGCCGTCCTGTTGAGATATCAAGCTCAACATGTGATGATCGAGGATAACATGTATCACTTCTCTCATTTCTCTGACATGTATAGTGGTCACGCCAGTATATGTCAGGGAGACTTCATTGAGCTTTGTTAGATTTATATATCGAGAGTGATGGCACATTTGGTTCTTGCCATCTCACTCATTCGCAGACATTAGGTTTTCCCTTATATACTGGTCTTTATATATTGTAGTAGTTTTATTCTTGTTTTTAGGTCATTCTTGTACATTCCTTTTTATGTAATAGAAGAAGAAGAAGATCATTCTTCCTTGCCTCAATCTGAGTGTGTGATGGTGAAGAGTATGCAGCAAGGCATGGAGAAAACGTGATTCACAAAGGACCTCCATTTGCTATGAAAATCGGCGTGAAGGTAGAAGACCTTAAAATATTTTTGAGAGTAATCCCTTTAGGGTCACTTCTTTATGTCATATCGAAGTTTCAGAGCCATCTCGACCTCCGTTTCGAGCCCACAAGGTGGGGGCCCACAGAAAAACCACGTCCGTTTCAGAAATTCTAACTTGCATCGTGTTCGGGAACACTATATATTCCAGATCCAGAATTTCAAGCGATTTCGTGTACTGTTGATACACGAAAACTGTGTTTTTCTGAGATCGAACTGTCACGTCATAATGCGATAGTCTTCAAGCAGAAGTGCTGCTTGTAGTGTTTTGCAATGTTGTGAATTGCTATAGAAATGGCAAACACAGATGGAATGAGTCAGCTCATGAGTGATAAGCTGGACAAGAACAACTTCCATGCTTGGAGATTTAGAATGATGAATTTCCTGATGGGAAAAGGCTACTCGAAGTACATCAAAGGAGAGAACGAAAATGCTCCATAGTTACCAGAGAGGAATTGGACTACAGAACAGTTAAGAGCATATAAGGAATGGAATCAAGGAGCACGAAAGGTAATGTATTGGCTATCTGTTAGCATACAGGATAGCATGATTGGGCACATACAAGATGCCAAGACTCCAAAAGAGGCGTGGAACAGTTTGGTCACATTATATGAGACCAATACAAAGGCACAAAAATTGCAACTCAAGAATGAACTGCATACATTGGAGAAGAAAGGCATGTAGATAAGTGACTACACCTTGAAAATCAAAAGAATATGTGAGTCACTTGCATCTATTGGTGTGAATGTAGATGATGATGATAAGGTGGAAGTGTGCCTTCGTGGTTTAGGAGCTGCATATAAGTAGTTCAGAACTTCTATACAGACCAGGGAAAATATTCCAAATTTTGCTGATTTGGTATCCATGCTGATCATTGAAGAAAAGAATCTTGGTGAGGATTCAAACTCCCAAGGAAAGCCGAGTTCTGAGCAAGTATTCTACTCTGGCAAAGGAAGACGCAGAGGTAGAGGTTTCAGAAGTGGAAGGGGAAACACTAACCAAGACCAAGGTCAACAAAATCATGCAAGAGGAAGAGGACAATTTCAAGGCAAGGGGAGCCAAAGAGGTCGCAAAAATTTCCAAAGAAATGATTCAGGTAATGACAGTAAAGGATGTTGGAATTGTGGTAAACCTGGACACTTTGAACGTGATTGCAAGTTGAAGAATCAAAATAACAGAAGGCAGCAAAACAACTATGCATCCACAAGTGCAAATGATTCTAAGAAGTTGTTCATGGTTGAATATCACATGATGAATACGATATCTGTTGGTGTTTCAAAATTGAATGATAATGTTTGGTATGTTGATTTAGGTGCTTCAAGTCACATGATCAGTCATGCAGAATGGTTTAGTACTTTGCAAAAATTGCCAGTTCCTGGATATGTTGAAATAGGTGATGACACATCACATCCTATTGAGCATATAGGAAACATAACGCTATCTATGGAGGATGGAAAGGTAAAACATCTTGCTGATGTGCTTCATATATAACAAAGAATCAAGTTTCTGTTGGACAAATGGTTGACCAAGGACTACAAGTCAGATTCAATGCTGATGGCTTATATGTAGAAGATTACAAGTAGGATGGACGATTGGTTGCCAAAGGAAACAAAGTGGGTAGGATGTTCACCTTAAATGTAAAGATTCCTAAAATGAATGCAGCCATGTTTGCAAAAGGTGCAGGAGTTATTGCAGATATAGAGATGTGGCACAAACGGATTGGACATGAAAACTTGCAAAGGCTGAAATTGATGCAGTCAAAGGAGATTACCCATGGACTACCAAATTTCAAATTTGCAGAAATTCAAAAGGTATGTGCAGCATGTCAATTGGGTAAACACTCAAGAGCATCACTTCCACATGGCAAGCATGTTAGTGAGAATGTACTAGAAATAGTACATACAGATGTTTGGGATCCAACAAAGACCACATCTATGGGTGGTTTCATGTGTTATGTTACTTTCATTGATGACCATACACGCAAAGTATGGGTATATTTCATGAAAGAGAAGAGTGAGGTGTTCACTCACTTCTAGAATTTTAAAGCTATGGTGGAAAAGCAGACAAGGAAGTACATTCAGACATTAAGATCTAATGGAGGATGTGAATACATGTGAAATGAGTTCAATAGTTTTCTAAAAAATCATGGAATTCAGCCTCAGTTTTCATGCAGGTACACACTACAACAAAATGGTGTTGTTGAATGCAAAAATAGACATATTGAAAAAATAGCAAGAGCCTTGATGGCTTAAGAATATACCTCATTGTTATTGGGCAGAAGCTGTGCATACCACTGTATACATCATGAACAGAACTCTGACTACTATTGTACATCAAGTTACACCTGAAGAGAAGTTTATAGATAAAAAGCCAAACTTATTACATCTAAAAGTTTTTTGTTGTATTGCATATGTACATGTTGCAGATGAATTGAGGACAAAGCCTGATCCAAAAGCAAAAAAGTGTGTCTTCATTGGATACTCCCTTGAGCAAAAGGGATATAAATGTTATAAAGGTGAGCAGAGATGTGGTATTTGATGAAATGTCAAGCTTCTATGCAGATGCCAAAGAAGGACTAAATCTTGAACCGAATGACAAAGAAAATGCTAAAAAATTAGGTGCAGAATCTCAAGTTTTGAGTGGACCAGATGCATCACCAAGCAATAGTTCCAACTCAAATCCATGGAGTGGAAGATTGCATGGAAATTTCAGTCTAGCAAATTCATCAAATACATCCAAGAAAGGTAAGAAAATCTTTATGCTGGTCATAAAACATGTGCAGGTTGTGAAGATGTTGATGGAGATTCAAGCGGTTCAGAAAAGAGTCTTGATGAGGAACTTGGATTGCCTCTGTGAAGACTCTAGGAGTAAGAAAGGCACATGCAGATGATACAAGGAGAAGTGACCCAGGACCAAGAAGATCTGGGAGGATGCATAATTCAGTGCAACGATTGACATATGATAGCTACATGGCTTGTCATTGTGCCTACATGACAAAGGTAATACGAGATGTTTAACCTTCTTGTTTTGAAGATGCAATTGGTAATGCAGATTGGGAAAAGCTATGGACGAGGAGATGGCTACACTTTATGGAAATGACACATGGAAGCTGGTTCCATTTCCACAAGGAAAGAAACCCATAGGCTGCAAGTGGGTTGACAAGGTAAAGCGCAATGCTAATGGTAGCATAAGCAAGTACAAAGCATGATTGGTAGCAAAAGGATATGCATAGACATATAGTATTGATTATGAGGAAACATTCAGCCCTGTAGCTAAAATGTCTACTGTCAGAACACTTGTTGCATTAGCTATAGCGAAAGGATGGACTTTGCATCAGATGGATGTGAAGAATGCTTTCTTACATGGTGAGTTATAGGAAGAAGTATACATGGACCAGCCACAAGAATATGGAGATTCAAAGCATATAGAATATGTTTGCAAGTTGCAAAAGGCTTTGTATGGGCTGAAGCAAGCTCCTCGTGCATGGCATGCAAGGATTGTTGATTACTTAACCACCATTGGGTTTTCTATGTGTGATGCAGATCATTCACTATATGCAAGGAAGGGTGATGATGGCATCACGATTGTGGCTATTTATCTTGATGAGTTGATTGTAGGTGGTGATAATGAAGGAAGCATTAAAGAGGTAAAGCAACTTCTTATGCAGAAATTTGACATAAAAGATCTTGGTGTGTTGCGCTACTTCTTGGGCATTGAGTTTATACATACAGAAACAGGTATATGGATGTCGTAGAGGAAATATGCCTGGAATATGTTGCAAAAGTATGGTATGGCTGATTGTAAGCCAATTTCTATGCCATTACATTAGGGGAAAAAGTGAGCCTTGCATGGGCCTTGTAAGGATCCCTAATTTTCAGGGATTAAAAAGCTTAATCTATGGGTTTTAGCAGGCACACAAAACCACCATGGTATTGTTGAATAAAATAATAGGATAAAATTTTTCGAATTTGAGCTCTCAGGCGTGAGGTTTTGTGGCCGTTGGATACTTCTAATCGATGGCTTAATTTAAATGCCATGTGAGAGTAGAGAGAGAAGTTGTCAGACTCCATGGGAGTGGGGACAAGACTTGTGCACATCTCTGCAAAAAGAATGGCCGTCGGATCATCCCAAATCGAATGGATGCGCGCGAATGGGGCTGAGCCTCTTTTTCGGATGCATTTCGGCCGTCAGATATGAGGCAGATCTAGTGGCTACAATTCGATGGCGCCTTTTTGATGTTTGGGGTGAATCCAAGCCATCGGATCCTTCCTACATCTAATGGCTACAAACTGAGGCGCTGAAATTTCTGACAATTCAAATTGGACCATTCGATTGAAGCCGAAATCCAACGGTTCTCTCCAAATGGCGCCTCTTGTAATGATTGCATGGATCTCAGCCATTCAATCTCCAGCTAATCCAAGGGTGCAAATTGATCCGTGCCTTGACTTTTTAAACTCAATCGTGGCCCTTACATATTCTATGAATCGGATGGCTCTAAATGAGTTTCGAGTTTCTCAAAACCATCTTGAAAGAAAAACCACCAATTCTACATGGTTTCTAGCTCTTTGACCACACAAAAACAAGGGAAGCCTATGCCTAGTCTATGTGATTAAGGGACTAGACTGTGTCCACCACCCTCTTCTCATTGGTCCATCACTAATCACTCCTTAAGCCAAAAGGCCCATGCAGGGTTCATTTTTTTCCCTAATGATATTAGAATTTGAAGGTGGATGCTACATCAGGTGAAGCATTGGAAAATGCTACTATGTATAGAAAAATTGTGGGAAGTCTTATATATCTCACAATTACAAGGCCTGATCTAAGCTATACTGTTGGACTTGAAAGTTAATTTATGCAAGTTCCCATGAAGCCACATTTGGATACCATTCTCTACATTATGAGAGTGCTACTTTGGATTATGCATTGTTTTATGAAGTTGGTGTAGATTTGCAGGTTCATGGATACACCGATGCAAATTGGGCTGGTAGCATTCCAGATAGAAGATCTACTAGTGGCTTTCTATTCTCACTTGGGAGTGCAACTATTACATGGAGCAGCAAGAAGCAACCCACTGTTGATTGGTCGAGTACAGAGGCTGAGTATAGAGATGCTGCAATGGCAGCATGTGAGGCATCATGGCTGGAGATGCTACTTGGAGATTTAGGTGTGGAAGTGCAAAAGCCTATCACCATCTATTGTGATAATCTTAGAAGCATACAGTTAGCACGGAACCCTGTTTTTCATGCTAGAACAAAGCATATCGAGGTACATTATCACTTCATCAGAGAGAAGGTATTAGCAGGTGATATTGATCTTGTTTATGTGAGAACAGATGAGCAGGTTGTTGATATTTTCACTAAAGTGCTTGGAGCAAAGAAGTTGAAGAAGTTTCAGAAGATGCTTGGATTAGAGGACATGGCCTTGAGCTTGAGGGGGAGTGTTGAGATATCAAGCTCAACATGTGATGATCCAATATAACACATATTACTTCTTTCATTTCTCTAACATGTATAGTGGTCACGCCAGTATATGTCAGGGACACTTCCATTAGGGCGAAAACCGGCCGAAAAGGGGTTGTTTGCTAATGAGAGATTAAGGAAATTGACAAATAGAGTCTTTCCACGTGTACAAGAATATAACATTGTTGTCTCCTTTAACCGTATAAAGAAATTCTTTTTTTAAGAGAATATGATCTAAAAGCGCCGCGAAAGTGATGAAGATTCTTGTATTCAGTGTACAATTTCTTGGTTTGATGCAAAAAAAGATATTTTTGCACATCACACAATGCATATCTTTAAAGTTCCAAGAAGGAAATGATTTTTGAAGATACGAAATATTTTTGGGTTCACGAAATTCCATGGTCATTCGGCGACAGGGTTTACATCAAATCAAAAGTTTCCACGTGTACAAAGCCCTTTTATCTATAAATGTTGGCAAAGTTTGTGAATGTCGGTTTCTCGCTTTGAGCATTCTTCTTCTTCTCGATTCTAATGGCTTCTTCTTCTTGTCGTCCTTCCAATCGTGTAACCTCATGTGAGGTTTACAACAGAAGAGAGGATTCTTTATGGAAACCTCTTTCTGTGAAGTTAAATGAATGAGTAACTATGCTTCCTAGCTATAGAGGTGCCCATAAAGTCAAGCATGCTAAAAGAGACGACACAAGAAACCATTGCAGGGGACTTATTCTTAGTTTCAAATTGAAGAGATGCGGTTGGTTTGCAAGAGTACAACATGTGTACAACGCTAAGGATCTTGTTCTGGAAAAGCATATGCAATTCCCTTTGTACTGTAAGTGAAGTTTTACAATGATCGTCTATCATTTCAGTTGGTTTTGTATAACAACATATATGTTTTTGTATTGCAGATATTTTTCCTTCCAATATTTTAGAGTGGCAACCTCTTGAATGTTTAACACGAACATTCAGAGTTCTTCGTAAGGAATATGAAGAGCTTATGTATGCAGACAAATCCGCTCAAGTTTTCAATAGCACAGAGTTATTTGTCCATTTTGCATATTATCAGGTGCCATTAGGGAGGAGCTCTTATGGAAATCTTATACATTTGCCTAGTCCTTGCATCTCTTCATTAGATTGGGATGCTTCTGATCATTCAACAAAAGGTGGAAAAGAAAGCTTGGACTTTGGATAGCCTTGGACTCAGAGGAGAGCTGTCCAGAAGTACTGATTCATCCAGATTTTCAATCTAGAAAGATAATTGTCACTGCAAATTGGAAATTCAAAAATGTAAGGGAGCTCTAGAATACCTTGATGAGGCATCATCACAATTCAAATTCTCAATTGATGATGCAATAGTTAACATTAGATTAGAGAAAAAACATTATCTTGCATCAAGTTGCAACCCTTTAGATTGTAACAAGTCTCCTTCTTTAAGAAGCTTTTTTCAAACTTCCATTGATTTTTCTTTGCAGAATGGTGACTAAGAATGTGACTGATTACATCACTTCAATTATGTCTTTTTATGGACTATATTCATATTGGCATTTTTTTGTTTAATTTCAAGATTCTGAGGAGGTTTCAATGGTGCAATGATTATACAGGAATTTGCATATGACAAAATGGAAAAGATTGGATGACACGACCGATACAAGCGATACGGGCCATCTGAAATTCTCCGATTGCCCATATCGCTTGCATCGGTCGTGTCATAAAAACTTCTCTATCCTCCTCACATTTAACTTTTCTGCAGGATGGTGACTAAGAATGTGAATGATTACATCACTTCAATTATGTCTTTTTATGGACTAGATTCATATTGGCATTTTTTGTTTAATTTCAAGATTGATGAGGTTTCTATTGTGCAATGATTATAAAGGAACTTGCATGAGTAAATTCTAGGTGATTCAAGAATATAAACCAAGAAATTCTTACATAATATATCTCCCCTTTTAGAACCTTTTTCCATACTTCCATTGATTTTCTTTTGCAGGATGGTAACTAAGAATGTGACACATTACATCACTTCAATTATGGCTTTTTATGGACTATATTCTGATTGGCAATTTCTTTGTTTAATTTCAACATTTTGATGAGGTCTCAATGGTGCAATGATTATACAAGAACTTGCATATGAAAAAATGGATGGTATGAAAAAATGGAAAAGACTGGATGACACGACCGATACAAGCGACATGAGCCATCCGAAATTCTCCGATTGCCCCTATCGCTTGCATCAATCGTGTCATAGAAACTTCTCTATCCTCTTCACATTTAACTTTTCAACAAGAATAAAGCAAAAACCACACAAAATAGACATTTTGATGATAAGAACAATTCAATTTTGCTTGAACCATGCAATGAAGTCACTTTTGCTTAGTTCTCAAGAGGATCAATTCAACATTACATTACTCAAGGCATATAAATATATTACAATGTATCTATGTACATTTCATGAGTAATAAGCTTTGAATAGAAATATATTTAATCCTTCTTGAGCCTTTTGAATGAACTTGTCTCTAGCAAATCTCCTCTATATCTGAGGTACTCTTTTCTCCTGTAGACAATAATACTTTGAACATATGACACCCCTACAGCCATTGCATAGCTTGAGTAACAAAGGAAGTAGCCTGCCCTTGAAGCATTGAATCCTGGGGCATATCCAAAAATTCTTAATGCACCTGTTCTTTCAAGTAGAAAAACTCTGTATGCATTAAAGGGTATTGAAGTAAAACCCATGTATCTTGAAAGAGTCCTCAAGGAGAATAATGAAAAATCTACCTCTTCACTATACTGCTTATGAATAACACAAAATAATTTTGGATTCAGTTTTGGAAGATAGTGGATCACTGAATGAATATCCATCTTTGTCTTTCCTTTCTTCTCTATGGTTTTCCTTGTTCCCTTCCCCCTCCCAATGTAGTTGCCTTCATCCAATATAGATATCTGTGGAAAAAATTGAAAATCTAGGTTAGAAAAAGTAAACGATCTTTTAAAGTCATAGAAATAACTGGAAACAGAAGTAGAAACAAAGCATGAGATACGACCGATCCAAGCAATTAGGGTCATCAGAGAATATCCGATGGGCATAATCGCTTGCATCAGTCATGTTTGATTTATCATCCTTAACTTTATAGAAACATATAATTAATGTTGAAAATAATATTTATAAACACATTTAGTTGTTCTATATGGAGCATTCATTCATATAGCTATAAATATGATACTTGATTGGACACAACCAATTCAAGTGACTGGGCCCATCAAGGAAGCTTGGATGGTCCTAATCGCTTGAATTGGTTGTCTCCAAAGGAGGTCATCTTGAAGCTTAGATTGCATGTGAACTTTTGTATCTTATTATTGGTTAAGAATTTGGAGAAGATAATGCTACCATTGCGTCCGGAACGTGTCAAAACCCTAAGATTGACTGTCTATTTGCATGATTTCGATACCCAGAGGTCTTCATAAGCCTTTTTGTATTGATTTCCAGACACGACCGATGCAAGCGATTAGGCCCATCCAACATTTCAAGATGAGCCTAATCGCTTGCATTGGTCATGTCCTAGATTCATGCACAAATAGGCTCAGCAAGACCTTTCCATATCAGAATCATACAAATAGACAGTCATTGATAAGCCTTTTTGTATTGATTTCCAGACACGACCGATGCAAGCGATTAGGCCCATCCAACATTTCCAGATGAGCCTAATCGTTTGCATTGGTCATGTCCTAGATTCATGCACAAATAGGCTCATCAAGACCTTTCCATATCAGAATTTGCATGATTTTGATACCAGAGGTCTTGATAAGCCTTTTTGTATTGATTTCCAGACACGACCGATGCAAGCGATTAGGCCCATCCAACATTTCCAGATGAGCCTAATTGCTTGCATTGGTCATGTCCTAGATTCATGCACAAATAGGCTCATCAAGACCTTTCCATATCAGAATCATACAAATAGACAGTCAATCTTAGGGTTTTGGCATGTTCCTCCGGATGCAATGGTAGCATTAGGTTCTTGATTCCGAGCCAATAGTAAGATAGGGAAGTTCATGACCGATGCAAGCGAAATAAGCTAGTCAAAGGTAGGTCAAACGCGTGTAATCGCTTGTATCAGTCGTATCGGGTATGTAGCACAAGTATGCATGGGTGATGAAGAGAGAAATTCTATGAAGTTTGAAAATGTGAAATGGTGAACGGGACCCGTATTTATAGTCGAGAAGGACCGGGTAACGGTCACATGACGTGGACCAATAAGTGAGTGCCACGTGGCAAAAGACGTTGGGAATCACAACGGCTAGATGACGTGGCCCACTCAAATGATGCCACGTGGCATTGTAAATGTTGGCATTCGCAACGGCTAGATGACATGGACCAATCACACATTGCCACGTGTCACCAACGGTCAAATCATCCCAGAGACCTATTTAAGCTCTTCTATTCACTTTTTTCATTTTTTGTGAAACTCCTTGCTACCATCAACTTACCGTTGTCTTCGCGTTTTTACATGCTTTTCAAAACTTTCCATAGACCACATTTTGTGTGAGGGTTTAGGGTCATCATGATCAATTATTTTACAACACGACCGATACAAGCAATTAAGGACATTCGAGGATTTCCCGATGACCCTAATCGCTTGTATCGGTCATGTTTCTTGAGTGCTTTGTGAAAGCTTTTTTAATTAGTTTTCCTGCGTTTAAAATTTGTTCCAAGCTTTTAAACTCTTTTTTGTGCAAGTTGGCTTATTTTGCTTGCATCGGTCATGAATTTCCCTATCTTACTATTGGCTCAGAATTTCAAGAAAATAATGATACCATTGCATCCGAAACGTGCCAAAACCCTAAGATTGACTGTCTATTTGCATGATTCTGATATTGAGAGGTCTTGATGAGCCTATTTGTGCATGAATGTAGGACACGACCAATGCAAGCGATTAGGCTCATCTGAAAATGTTGGATGGGCCTAATCGCTTGCATCGGTCGTGTCTGGAAATCAATACAAAAACGCTTATCGAGACCTCCGGGTATCAAAATCATGCAAATAGACAGTCAATCTTAGGGTTTTGGCACGTTCCGGATGCAATGGTTGCATTATTTTCTTAAAATTCTTAACCAATAATAAGATACAAAAGTTCACATGCAATCTAAGCTTCAAGATGACCTCCTTTGGACATGACCAATTCAAGCAACTAGGACCAATGCAAGCGATTAGACCCATCCGATATTCTTTGATGACCCTAATCGCTTGGATTGGTCGTGTCTCATGCTTTGTTTCTGCTTGTGTTTCGAGTTATTTCTATTAGATATATTTCTTTTCAAAGCTTATTACTCATGAAATGTACATAGATACACATATTTATTGCCCAAAGGGGTACAAGACATTGCAAATATGAAGGATGTAATCTTTTTTTGTGTAATTGATCCATGTCCTAATATTAATCCTTACTGATCCATGATTTGTTTTTCTCTAGTAAAAGTCCTATTTATCTGATGATAATAATCTTTTTTTTGTAGGTTATGGCTAGGACAAAGAAGACAGCAAGGAATTCTCTCCAATCACAACATGGAAACTCCAAAGTGTAAGCCTCGCCATACATTTTGTTGTGTTCTATTTTAAAGCCTTGCCATCCATTCTAAATTTAAGTTTACCTTGCAGTGCTGCTAAGCTTCTCAAAATGCATATTGATCAAAACATTCTAGGAATTCCTTCATTGAAAGAAGAAAAAAGGTTTGGATACACTCAAATACATGTGCCATTACAGAAATACAACACCTCGTGTGACTGGAGAGTGATTGCAAATGCAGTAAGGTTCTTGGAAAGCGGGTTTTACAACCCTGAGTTGAACTTGTCAGACTATCCATATGCTTGGGTCATCTTGATCAAGGAGAGAGCAATAAATGCCATTATGGAACATGCAATATGCCCTTATATTTTTGGAATGTAAGATTGTAATCTAATGTGTAACCAACATATGTTGGAAGATTTATTGATGTACAAATTGTATGTAATTATGCCAGTCTTCATCTGGAAGATGGTCATTGTAACTATATTTATATGCCTTGAGTAATGTAATGTTGAATTGATCCTCTTGAGAACTAAGTAAAAGTGACTTCATTGCATGGTTCCAGAAAAATTGAATTGGTTCTATCATCAAAATGTCTATTTTGGGTGCTTTTTGCTTTATTCATGTTGAAAAGTTAAATGTGAAGAGGATAGAGAAGTTTTTATGACATGACCGATGCAAGCGATATGGGTAATCGGAGAATTTTGGATGGCTCATATCGCTTGTATCGGTCATGTCATCCAATCTTTTCCATTTTTTCATACCATCCATTTTGTCATACCATCCATTTTGTCATATGCAAGTTCCTGTATAATCATTGCACCATTGAAACCTCATCAAAATGTTGAAATAAAAAAAAAATGCCAATATGAATATAGTCCATAAAAAGCCATAATTGAAGTGATGTAATGAGTCACATTCTTACTTACAATCCTGCAAAAGCAAAATCAATGGAAGTATGGAAAAAGGTTCTAAAAGGGGAGATATATTATGTAAGAATTTCTTGGTTTATATTCTTGAATCACCTAGAATTTACTCATGCAAGTTCCTTTATAATCATTGCACAATAGAAACCTCATTAGAATCTTGAAATTAAACAAAAAAATGCCAATATGAATGTAGTCCATAAAAAGACATAATTGAAGTGATGTAATCAGTCACATTCTTAGTCACCATCCTACAGAAAAGATAAATGTGAAGAGGATAGAGAAGTTTTTATGACACGACCGATGCAAGCGATATGGGCAATCAGATAATTTCAGATGGTCCATATCGCTTGTATCGGTCGTGTCATCCAATCTTTTCCATTTTGTCATACCATCCATTTTGTCATATGCAAGTTCCTGTATAATCATTGCACCATTGAAACCTCCTCACAATCTTGAAAATAAACAAAAAAATGCCAAGATGAATATAGTCCATAAAAAGACATAATTGAAGTGATGTAATCAGTCACATTCTTAGTCACCATCTTGCAAAGAAAAATCAATGGAATTTTGAAAAAAAATCTTCTTAAAGAAGGAGACTTGTTACAATCTAAAGGGTTGGAACTTGATCACCCTGGGTGGCAGGCAAGTTATGCAAGATAATGTTTTCTCTGATCCAATGTTAACTATTGCATCATCAATTGAGAATATGAACTATGATGATGCCTCATTAAGGTATTCTAGGAGCTCCCTTACATTTCTAAATTTCCAATTTGTTGTGACAGTTATTTTCCTAGATTGAAAATCTGGATGAATCAGTACTTCTGGATAGCTCTCCTCTGAGTCCAAGCTCTTTTGTACATTACCTATATTTTGTAGAAGCTTTGGATCTTTTCTTAGATGAACATCACCACCAAGAAATCCCATTTATGAAAGTAGAGATTCACATTTTTTAATGAAAAGGTGAACCATAGCCTTGTGAACGTAGACTTGCGTGCACTTGATTGCAGTGCTACCCTTGTAGACGACATTGGTCACTTCCTGCACGGTGCCATAGTGCTCCTGCACATACATAGATAGATGGGCACTACTTCAACGGATGCCGCTATCATCATCACGGGAGTGGACGAAGTAGAGGAAGTGTGATTACCTGATTGATGGAGTCCCAGCTCGTGACAGTTCTGGTGTTATGAAATAGAACAGTCGCTTGTGTAGCTCTCCACATAACGGCTCCGAAAAAAAGTGGTAGGAGCAGTGTACGCAAGTCAGTCGCCATCCTGAAATGTAGCTTCCACTGCCTGCGATATTTCTTTTACATAAGAAGGGATGCCCATGTTTCTCCTAAAAGTCTAATTAGATCATGAAGATTATGAAAAGGGGTATACCTTCCCGTTTGTGGATCAATTGGATAAACAAATCCATCTGCCCATATGTCGATATGTTTTTTTCCTTCTTTCTGCAATCCAACCACTTTAGAATGTTGAAGAGCCCTTCGGCATACCTTTCTTGTCGTTGCATACTCATGACTAACTGTAATGTTGATATGGAACTTATCACAATGATTTTGGCTGGTTGAAAGGTGAGTGAGAGTGTTTGGGTTGAGGTTCTCCATGGTCTACTACGAAGAGTGACGCGAAAGTGTCTAAAATGACATGAAAGAGAGAAACAAGCCTCCTATCAAAAGTAGAGTAAAAAAATGCAAAACGGCATAAGCACACATTATATAGGTCCGTGAACAAGAGGAAAATTCAAATTTTCATGAACGCCCGATGAGCACAAACTTTGAAGCATAAGATATCACACATACTTTTCATGATTATCACACGAGTTTCTCTCTCTTCAAAATTTGCACAAGATACGTTTTAAATGCGCTTACACGGATTTTTTTAAAATGAGTTGACAACTTTAATCCAGATTAAGCACAACTAATTGAAATCCTTACACGGCCCTTTTTTGGCCGTTTTTCGCCCTAATGCATTGAACTTTGTTAGCTTTATCTACCGAGAGTGATGGCACATTTGTTTCTTGCTAGCTCACTCATTCGTGGACATTAGGTTTTTCCTTATGTACTGGTCTTTATATATTGCAGTAGTTGTATTCTAGTTTTTAGGTCATTCTTGTACATTCCTTTTTATGTAATAGAAGAAGAATAAGAAGAAGAAGGAGAAGATCATTCTTCCTTGCCTGAATCTGAGCGTGTGCTTCTCTTTGATTGTGAGTGTGTGTGTGTGAGCTCTCTTCCTTATCTCCTTCCTCCTGACATGCCCCACTATCCAATTGAGCACCTGGGACTGCATATCCCTTAATCTCAACCATCATAGTAGGATCATTCGAATCGATCTGGGTTGTGATACTTTGAATAATGCCCTGAATATCTTTCTTACATATTTTCTTATCCTAGGATTTTCAAGGCTTCTTGATATATTCATTGTAAAACTACTTCCTACATGCAAGAGAGTATCTTAGCAAAGTATTGATGTCTAGTGTAACTTCCGTTTTAGCCAACATTCGCACAATGTCAATTTTTTTCGTGCTTTGTTTTTCTTTCTGACACTTTGGGACCTTCAACCTCTCAAGGAATGGAGCAATGCCTGGCATGAATTTCTTTGTTATTGGTGGGAGGATCTCCACCTCATCACCTTCTTCCAATTTGGTTTGCTCCAAAATTCCTTCCACTCTTTCCTCTACTTCACTACGCTCATATGAATTTCCTTTGTCGGCATTTTCACTTCTTCTTTCTAAATCTTTTTCAAGTATTCTTGCGTCCTCGTGACTACTGCCAGAATTGGCTCTTTTCGTGCGCTCTTTCTTTGGTCAACTTCCACAAAGTGCATGGATGAACTAGATCCTTCCTACGAATTCAGTGTCATAAACACCACTCCAATTGTAGGGACTTGCTCTTGTACTCTAGATGGGATGCGTCGGGGCCTCCATAAAATTTAAAGATTTAGCTGGCCCTTTCTCCTTACCCATATCAACTCTCTTTTTTAGACAATCTTTGTCGAACTGGCCCTCTCCATTACAGTACCTACACATCAGACTGTAGTGGATGGGTGTTGTAGAGCAAAGGAGCACAAGAGAAGAGCCCCAAACTTTTCAAATTAATGGGCATAAATTTTCTTCTTCGAGGTCTTAGAGAATTCCCTCAAAGCCATGTAAATGCAATAGAGGAGTCCTCTAGATGCATAATCCCAACTTGTTGTAAAATATCCCTTGTAAATTAGTAGGAAATTCACTTTTTTAGTAATAAAGTGCCGGTCTCTTGTGTGAAAGGACCAAACTTAGGGCACATGTATATAAGTCACTTTGTGACTCTTTGTAGAGACTTTTTGCCATTGTGAAGAAGGAGCTCTCCAAAATTTCTAATTTGCTTCTTTCTTGCAGATTTCTATCTTCTCTTTGATCTTGTATGTGTGTATAATGCTTGGAATGTGTGTAGGACTGTTTTCTACCCCTCGCCACTGTTTTTGAGCTACTGTAGTGTGTGTGTGAGCTTGTAGGAGTTGTGGCGTGAGTGTGGGTGCTTCCCGCCATTCACTATTTTGGTCATAACTTGAAGCAGACTTGTCAAAATCGAGTGAAACCACTTCCAATAGATGCGTCTCATCGAGAGCTTTGAAAGGAGTACCCTATTGACTATATTCGGAGCTTGGAGTTGGGAGAAATCCTTGATTTACTAAAAACTTTTGTAAGAGGTATCGCGGCAGACACTTTCAATCATTAGTGAGTTTGAGAGGTGGATTAGTCTTTTCTCATGCATACCAACTAACCCATTTCATTTTCCATCATGTGTGCACATCTCCTCATACACTTGGTTAGGTCGTTCGATCGGATTGACATTTAAATGTGTGTTAATTTCTCACTATACGCACTTGTGTTGCAATAGAGGTACAGTCTCATTGGCACAAGTCCTTGAGTCTTCTTGACTTGGGTACATACGTTTTTGGCGCCGTTGCCGGGGACTACTCAGCCAAGGTGCCTTCGTGATGGTTATAGATCGAGTGTGATGGAGTCGTACTTGTAGAAGTGAACTCATTCCGTGGCAAGTAGTCAATCACTTCAGCACTTATTACTTCACATCCCAGAGGTGTGTGTAATGAGTTTTTAGGTTTAGGGTTAGTAGGAAGGGAGAGAAGGAGGAGTTAGCGTTAGGTGAGAAGGAGAGGAGAAGTGAAGAGAAGTGAAGTAGGAGTAGGCCAAGATCACTAAAAAAGCCCAAAAAATTTGCCCAAAATTGGTAAAGTTCAGTTTCTGTCACAAAAAGTATAAAAACCAAAAAATTTTGACTCATTTGACACTTTCTTGTGTTCTGTTATCACCTGCGAGCAGCGATCGGTATCGCGTGTGAGGTATCGTGCATTCCAGGCCACTAAAGCTTGATCTTGAGCTCAAGGTGCAAGCAAGACAGCACTAAGGTAAGATTCCACAAAGTATTTTGAACAAAAACACACTAAAAGTGCACAAATGCGTGATTAAATGCGCATGAGGTATCGCGGGGGGGAAGACAGTTGATTTTTTGAACTTCATTGAAGGGGACAGTGGGCTAGGAGTGAAGAGGTGTGTGAGAAGAGCAAGGGGGTGCTAAATTTTTTGATTTGTGAGATATATTGACTTGAGTATCACGATCGGTTGAGTTTTGGTATCGCGATACCAAAATTCCCTTGTATCGCGATACTCGCCGAAGTATCGTATCGTTGGGCACCAGTCTTGGTATCGCGATACCACTTTGGTATCGTATCACCAAGTTGGTATTGCGATCACACTTTACCCCAGTAGTATCGTATCGTTACCTACTGTGGTATGTATCGTCCACTTGCCTGATTCGTATCGCGATACCATATTCAGTATCGTATCGCCTCGGTTCTCAGGTATCGTATCACGAGGACCTTGGTATCATATCGTCCCTGATCTTGGTATCGTATCGCTAATCCCTGAAGTATCGTATCGCCCACTTCCTAGTGTAGTATCACGATATCATACTAGTATCGTATCGTGCAAGTTGGTGGTATTGTATCGCCACTTGTCTGGGTATCGTATCGTCTCATTGTCGGGAGTCATATCGCGATACCAAGTTGGTATCGTATCAGCGTATATTCTAGTATCGTATCGGTGGAGTGCCTGGTATCATCTGGAAGTTTGGTATCATATCGAGAGAATCTTAGGTATCGTATCATCAGGATAGCTCGTATCATATCGCGACCAACAGCAGTATTGTATCGTCTACACTACAAGTATCGTATCCTGTTGTTGGAAGCAGCTAGAGGCACAGACAACGCGGAAGCATGTAACGATGGAGCAGTGAGCCAGTGGAATCTCTTTTCAAAGAATCATGTTCTAAAAATACTTTTCAAAAACCTCCAACAGTGATTTTTATCACTATTGTAACATATGTAACATAGAAAACCCCATTTTGTAATCCATAGCTCCATTTTGTGCAAGCCGAGGAGTCCTCGAGCTTGAGGAGCTTAGGTAGAACAAGTGTACCAATTTTTGTTATTTTTAGACACCGTTTACCCTTCCAAATAGCGTCCAGAACCTAATTTTTAAGTAGGCCGGTCACTAGATGTGAAACCGATCAAAACTAGTCTAGAAACTATAAAAAGAGCTAGAGAGCTCATTTTTGAGGTTGGCTAGTGTGAGCTTAGAGTTCTTTTGAGCTTGTAATAGTGTTCTTGAGTAATAGAGCTAATTTCCCACCTTCCATTGTGTCTTGCTTGTCTCTTCATTGTGTGTGTGTATGTGTGTGTGCATCTTGGTGCTTCTCACCTTCACTCTCACATCATCTCACATTCACGATCTTCATATCACTCCTATCTCTTCCACGGATTGACAATTAAGGAGGTGAAGCTTCTTAACGTGGTTCTCACCATTGTGCTAGAGCAACACCAAATTTGGCGCCGTTGTCGGGGATCGAGTCTAGGAAGAATGTGTGATGGTAAGAGTATAGCAAGAAGTGGCGTTGGAAGGTAAAAATTTCAGTTTTTGTTGTTGTTTTTACTTAGTTTTTAGTGTTTTTCACCTCCCCCACACTCCATCTTCATCACTGCATCATCATCTTCATCTCCAAAAAAATCAGAAAATTCACCATATCCACCCATTCCCCTCATTTCCCCTCATTTGTGCATGTGAGAGAGTGAGAGAGAGCTTTTGTGCTTGTGTGTACTTTTGTTTTCTTGAGTTTTCTTGCAGGTACAGTGCTCCAGTGCATCAGGAAAGCTTGGAAAAGTAAAAACTTCACTTTCTGTCAGAGATTTCCGTCTGTGTCAGACCATCACGATGGTCTGCGAGGTGCGGAATTTTTGGTAAGCGACCACACAGGCGTGTAGGCGACCCTTGTGCATCTACGAATCCACAGATGCATTTCAGAAATTCTCAGTTTGGTGGACCATCGCGACGGTCTCAGACCATCGCGATTGTGTCACACCATCGCAATAGGCTCACGCCATCGCGACGGCTCGGCCGGACCATCGCGACGGTCTCACGTCATCGCGACGGTTCATTTGGACCATCGCGATAGTTCGCGGACCATCGCGATTGTTCGGTTGACCCCACATTATCGCGATTGGCTCACGCCATCGCGCCGACGGTGCCACATGGCAAGCTAGACCATCGCGACGGCTCGCACCTCATGCCATCACGACAACCCGAATTTTTGGACCATCGCAATTGGCTCACGCCATCGTGCCCAGACCATCGCGATTGGCTCAAGCCATCGCATCTGTGACCATCGCGACGGTTCACTTTGGACCATCGCGATTGTTCACGTTGACTGTTGACTGACGCCATCGCGATTGTCCACTTTCGAGCCATCACGATTGTCCACTTTTGTTGGTGCATGACAATCATCAATTGAAGGTTTATGAAGAAATGAAGTCAAGGAATCAAGAAGAGAACAAATTCAGAAGGTTGAAGGAAGGACATATTCAGAAATTTAAAACTATGTACACATATGTACATTACTTCAGATATAGCTAACTCATACTTTTGATTAGTCATAAGCTTGTATATATTTGCCTATAAATGTTTGTTGAAAAGTCGGGGCAAGTAGAATAGAATGAGGATAGAGAATAGGAAGAGAAGAATGAGCAGTAGAGAGTGTCATTAGACACATGAGAAGTGAGTTGAATTCATCAACTTCACTCAATTGTAATTTTTTGAGAAATCAAGAAAAACTTGCGCCCGATGTTTTGTTGTCTGCTCCTTCTGTGTTTAATTTTTTGAGAAATCCTTCTGCACGTATCTAAGTCCATAGTTAATCTATCTATGGCTAGAATTTGAGAGGCTAATTGCAATCAGGTTAAGAGAATTTAGTTTAGGAACATTCATATGTAATGATGTTCTGAGAGTCGACAAAACTGGCGCAGATTTCATGTTCAGAGAAATGAACATTACTCAGTGTGTGGTGTAAAGTTTTACACAAGTGAGGGCTCAAAATCTAAGTTGTAAGGTAAGCCATCTATGGCTAAAAGATCTTGATCAAACGGGTTCGACATTGGGAGAACTGTAGCTAAGAAGTTGCAGGTGTCAAAGTCGCTATTATAGAGAAGCTGTTTCAGACATAGGTAAAGTGTTTCACACACATTTCTCAGTGTGTACTCAATCATTTTGAGAAATTTAATTTGGAAAGGTTGCGCGATCTCTAGGCAAAGTATTGTACAAAGTTTTATCAAAAACTTTACAGGATTGATTAGTCAATGAGTGATTAATCTGTAGCAGACTTTTCTGAGAAGTTGAATTTTTCAGAGTAATCAATTTTCTGACAAGGTTGATGAATGTTGTCTAAATTTGATGAAGTCTAAAGTTGATCTTGATATAGAGGTGGTCTAAATTCAAGATCAACTTGTTCTTTTGGAGATTAATCCTCTCCATCAGTGGTATCAGAGCAGGAAACTTCAAAATCAAGGAAAGGAGAATCCCGACTGTTGCAGATTCAAGAAATTCAACAATTGAAGAACTAAAAGGTGAAAACTTGAAGGCAAAGCTTGAGGAGGAGATCATACGACATCAAGAAAGACAAAAGGACTCTAATTTAAAGCAAAGGTACATATATTATTCATAAAGCTTGAAGATTTCAATACACAGGTGGACACAAGATGGGAGATTCTCTACAGATAGAGAAATTGGATAGGGAAAACTATCCTGCATGGTCAATGAGCATGGAAGCTCATCTTATGAGCAAAGACCTGATGGGATACATCACAGGAGATGAAGAAAAGCCAGAATTTAGAGACTCTAGTGTTCCAACTAGAGAGGAGCTTGCAGACTTGAAGAATTGGATGAAGAAGGATGCTCAAGCAAGGAGCATAATCTACATGGCAGTCAATGACTATTTACTTCCTCACATTAGAGGACTTGAAAGTGCATGTGACATTTGGAATGCTTTGGAAGAGCATTTCCAAAACACAACCAAATCAAGGAAGGCTTCACTATGGGCAGAATTTACTACCTTCAAGAAGAAGGTCTCACAATCAATCTCTGATTATGTGACAAAGATGAAGGACATTGCAGATTCTCTAAGTGCAGTGGATGAAGACATTGAAGAAGATAAATTGGTAAGACAAATTCTCACAGGGCTAAGAGGAGATGAGAAGTGGAAGCCTTTTATTTTGTCTACAGAACTTTCATTAGATCACTTTACTCCTGATTTGAATCAATTGTTAGGTCATATGCTAACTTTTGAGAATGATATCAAAGGAGATGTTGATAAGAGTGCAGGTCATGCAATGTACTCTAAAGACAAGAAGAAAGTTAACAAAGGGAAGCAACAATCAGGTGAAGAAGAAGGTACTTCAAATCAAGCAAATTTCATAAGAGGAAAAGGAAATGGCAGAAGTAGAGGAAGAGGCAGAAACAACAAAGATAATGCAAAAGCTTGTTGGATATGTGGTAAGACCAATCATTTATCTCATGATTGTTGGCACAATAATCAGAATAATGGTAATTATCAGAATTTTAATCAAAGAGCAAGAGGTGGTAGATTTCAGAGAGGAAATTTCAGAGGTAGAGGTGGTAGGAATTCTTTTGGAAGAGGTGGAGGAAGAAGCTTCCAAAATCAATCCTATAATAACACCTACTACAACTATGCATCAGATCAGAAGGAGGACTCGACTCTCATTATGAATGCAACATATGAGACCTCACATGAGGACATGAGAGTGTTCTATATTGATTCAGGATGTAGTAATCATTTAAGTGGAAATATTGCTTTGATGACTGATTTAGATCATAATGCAATTAATCATAGAGTTCAGACAGGTGATAATACAAAGCATAAGGTAAAGTCAATTGGTTCAGTCAAAGCTAAAGATGGGAGCACTCTTCTGAGTAAGGTTCTTTATGTTCCCACAATTCCAAAGAATTTGATCAGTGTAGGTCAAATTGTGGAGAAAGGATATGAGGTAAGATTCACCAATGATGGAGTCTATGTTGAAGACCCTATTCAAGGGTATAAACAGGTTGTTACAGGAAAGAAAGAAGGAAGGCTCTTCACATTGAAGGTACAAGGAAATGTTGGACATGCTATGTTCACATATGGAGAGCAGAAGGTGTCAGAATTGGATCTTTGGCATAAAAGACTTGGACACTTCAATGAAAGAGGTATCAAAGAGATGATTAACAATGATTCAGTGCTTGGGTTGCCTAACATTGCAGGTCAACACATGACATACAGATGTGAGGCATGTCAATTAGGTAAGGCTCATAAGCAATCCTATTCCCAGCATGGGTTTATGTATTCAGAAAGACTTGAGTTAGTGCATACAGATGTGTGGGGTCCTTCAAAGGACTTTAGTATAAATGGTTCAAGATATTATGTCATATATGTTGATGATGCTACTAGATGGATCACAATTTATGTGATTAAAGAAAAGTCAGAAGTGTTTAATACATTTAGACATTATTATGCATATGCAGAAAGGATTACAGGTCAAAAATTGAAGAGACTAAGGTCAGATGGAGGGGGAGAGTATTTTTCAAATGAATTCAATGATTACTTGTGGAATGCAGGTATAAAGAGAGAAGTTACTTGCAGGTACTCTCCTCAACAAAATGGGGTCGCAGAAAGAAGAAACAGGACTCTTGTTGAGTTTGCAAGGTCCATGATGAAAGAGAAGAATTGCCCAAATTATTTGTGGGCAGAGGCTGTAAATACAGCTACATATTTGGTTAATAGATTGCCTTGTAAAGCTTTGCAAGGTATGACACCATATGAAGCTTGGTGGGGTAAGAAACCTACCTTGGATCATTGCAGAATATTTGGATGCTTGGCATATGCATATGTGCCATCTCAATTGAGGCATAAGTTGGAGCCTAAGGCAAAAAAGTATGTATTCATTGGTTATGATGATAAACAAATGGGATACAGGTTGTGGAGTCCATCCACAAAGCAATTCCTTGTATCCAAGGATGTTACATTTGATGAGCAAGGTACTTGGTATGCAGGTAAATATAATGTACATGCAGATGTTGAAGAAGTAGTGGATCAAAGGAAAGGTAAAGCAAAGATTCAATTACTTGATGAAAATGAGATTAATGAAGTACATGTTGAAGTTGAAGAGAGGCCAAGGTTTGATCCAGAATGTGATGAACCAGAGACTTCAAGAAGTGCAGAAGTTAGGAGGTCATCTAGGCACAAATGGCAACCTACAAGGTATAGCTATGACACCTCATTCTTGACTACTAAAGATTATGCTTATTTGATAAAAGCAGATGAAGATCCATCTACATATGATGAAGCCAAAGGCAAGAGAAATTGGGAAGAAGCCATGCAAGAGGAGTATGATGCATTGTTAGAGAATCAGACTTGGGATCTGGTTCCTAAACCTAATAGCCAGAAAATTATTGGATGTAAGTGGGTTTACAAAACAAAAAGATTTGCAGATGGAAGTGTGTCTAGGTACAAAGCTAGACTTGTTGTGAAAGGGTATGCACAGACATATGGAGTGGACTATGATGAGAATTATAGTCCTGTGGCAAAGATGACAACAATCAGAACCCTCATAGCAATTGCTGCTTGCAAAGGTTGGAAGTTATCTCAATTAGATGTTAAAAATGCTTTTTTGAATGGTTACATTTCAGATGAAGTTTACATGGAGCAACCAGATGGATTCAAAGATCAAGTGAATCCAAATTATGTGTGTAAGCTCAAGAGAGCTTTGTATGGATTAAAGCAGGCCCCAAGGGCATGGAATTATAGGCTTGTAAAGTTCTTGAATGATCTTGGATTTCAAGCATCAAAGGCAGATAGTAGCTTGCTAGTCAAAGCAAGTGAAGATGGATTCATTTATGTTTGTATTTATGTTGATGACATAATACTTACAGGAACAGATGATAAAGGAATACAAATGCTCAAGAAGCAGATGGAGAAAGAGTTCAAAATCAGTGATTTGGGGAACTTATCATTCTTCTTGGGAATGGAGATTTCTTATACTCAACATGGAGTATATGTGACGCAAGAAAGGTATCTTAAAAACTTGCTAACCAAATTTAAAATGGAAGATTGCAGGGTTGCACCTACACCATTGGAAGTGAACCATAAATTGTCTAGATTTGGAGGAGAAGAGTTCAGAGATATGAAACTCTATCAAAGTTTGGTTGGTAGCTTGATTTATGCTACATTAACAAGGCCTGATTTGTCATATGCAGTTGGTGTGCTTTCACAATTCATGCATTGTCCTAGAAAGGAACATTGGATTGCAGGACAAAGAGTACTTAGGTACATCAAGGGTACACTCAGAGAAGGGTTGTACTATGGATTTACTTCTGATACAAGAGTGAAAATATATAGTGATGCAGATTGGGCAGGTAATGTGGATGATAGAAGATCAACACATGGATATTTGTGCTATGTAGGAGACAAATTGATTTCATGGTGTTCTAAGAAGCAACATACAGTTGCTTTGTCATCTACAGAAGCAGGATACAAAGGTATGGTGGAAGCCGCAAAGGAGGTAATATAGCTAAAGACACTTATGAAGGTTTTTGATGTGATTCAAAGTACTCCTATTGTTTGTGGAGACAATATGAGTTCTCTATACTTGGCAGCTAATCCTGTGTTTCATGCTACAACTAAGCATATTGAAATACAATATCATTTTCTGAGAGAGAAGGTCATTGATAAAGAAATTGAAGTTATGCATACACCTACAAAAGATCAACTTGCAGATATGATGACAAAAAGTTTAGATGGACCAAAGCTACAAAGATTCAAGGATATGGCAGGAATTAAGAAGATAGAGAAGAACCTCAATTAATGATTGAGGGGGAGCTGTTGGTGCATGACAATCATCAATTGAAGGTTTATGAAGAAATGAAGTCAAGGAATCAAGAAGAGAACAAATTCAGAAGGTTGAAGGAAGGACATATTCAGAAATTTAAAACTATGTACACATATGTACATTACTTCAGATATAGCTAACTCATACTTTTGATTAGTCATAAGCTTGTATATATTTGCCTATAAATGTTTGTTGAAAAGTCGGGGCAAGTAGAATAGAATGAGGATAGAGAATAGGAAGAGAAGAATGAGCAGTAGAGAGTGTCATTAGACACATGAGAAGTGAGTTGAATTCATCAACTTCACTCATTTATAATTTTCTGAGAAATCAAGAAAAACTTGCGCCCGATGTTTTGCTGTCTGCTCCTTCTCTGTTTAATTTTTTGAGAAATCCTTCTGCACGTATCTAATTCCATAGTTAATCTATCTATGGCTAGAATTTGAGAGGCTAATTGCAATCAGGTTGAGAGAATTTAGTTTAGGAACATTCATATGTAATGATGTTCTGAGAGTCGACAAAACTGGCGCAGATTTCATGTTCAGAGAAATGAACATTACTCAGTGTGCGGTGTAAAGTTTTACACAAGTGAGGGCTCAAAATCTAAGTTGGAAGGTAAGCCATCTATGGCTAAAAGATCTTGATCAAACGGGTTTGACATTGGGAGAACTGTAGCTAAGAAGTTGCAGGTGTCAAAGTCGCTATTATAGAGAAGCTGTTTCAGACATAGGTAAAGTGTTTCACACATTTCTCAGTGTGTACTCAATCATTTTGAGAAATTTAATTTGGAAAGGTTGCGCGATCTCTAGGCGAAGTATTGTACAAAGTTTTATCAAAAACTTTACAGGATTGATTAGTCAATGAGTGATTAATCTGTAGCAGACTTTTCTGAGAAGTTGAATTTTTTAGAGTAATCAAGTTTCTGACAAGGTTGATGAATGTTGTCTAAATTTGATGAAGTCTAAAGTTGATCTTGATATAGAGGTGGTCTAAATTCAAGATCAACTTGTTCTTTTGGAGATTAATCCTCTCCATCAGTGGTATCAGAGCAGGAAACTTCAAAATAAAGGAAAGGAGAATCCCGACTGTTGCAGATTCAAGAAATTCAACAATTGAAGAACTAAAAGGTGAAAACTTGAAGGCAAAGCTTGAGGAGGAGATCATACGACATCAAGAAAGACAAAAGGACTCTAATTTGAAGCAAAGGTACATATATTATTCATAAAGCTTGAAGATTTCAATACACAGGTGGACACAAGATGGGAGATTCTCTACAGATAGAGAAATTGGATAGGGAAAACTATCCTGCATGGTCAATGAGGATGGAAGCTCATCTTATGAGCAAAGACTTGATGGGATACATCACAGGAGATGAAGAAAAGCCAGAATTTAGAGACTCTAGTGTTCCAACTAGAGAGGAGCTTGCAGACTTGAAGAATTGGATGAAGAAGGATGCTCAAGCAAGGAGCACAATCTACATGGCAGTCAATGACTATTTACTTCCTCACATTAGAGGACTTGAAAGTGCATGTGACATTTGGAATGCTTTGGAAGAGCATTTCCAAAACACAACCAAATCAAGGAAGGCTTCACTATGGGCAGAATTTACTACCTTCAAGAAGAAGGTCTCACAATCAATCTCTGATTATGTGACAAAGATGAAGGACATTGCAGATTCTCTAAGTGCAGTGGATGAAGACATTGAAGAAGATAAATTGGTAAGACAAATTATCACAGGGCTAAGAGGAGATAAGAAGTGGAAGCCTTTTATTTTGTCTACAGAACTTTCATTAGATCACTTTACTCCTGATTTGAATCAATTGTTAGGTCATATGCTAACTTTTGAGAATGATATCAAAGGAGATGTTGATAAGAGTGCAGGTCATGCAATGTACTCTAAAGACAAGAAGAAAGTTAACAAAGGGAAGCAACAATCAGGTGAAGAAGAAGGTACTTCAAATCAAGCAAATTTCATAAGAGGAAAAGGAAATGGCAGAAGTAGAGGAAGAGGCAGAAACAACAAAGATAATGCAAAAGCTTGTTGGATATGTGGTAAGACCAATCATTTATCTCATGATTGTTGGCACAATAATCAGAATAATGGTAATTATCAGAATTTTAATCAAAGAGCAAGAGGTGGTAGATTTCAGAGAGGAAATTTCAGAGGTAGAGGTGGTAGGAATTCTTTTGGAAGAGGTGGAGGAAGAAGCTTCCAAAATCAATCCTATAATAACACCTACTACAACTATGCATCAGATCAGAAGGAGGACTCGACTCTCATTATGAATGCAACATATGAGACCTCACATGAGGACATGAGAGTGTTCTATATTGATTCAGGATGTAGTAATCATTTAAGTGGAAATATTGCTTTGATGACTGATTTAGATCATAATGCAATTAATCATAGAGTTCAGACAGGTGATAATACAAAGCATAAGGTAAAGTCAATTGGTTCAGTCAAAGCTAAAGATGGGAGCACTCTTCTGACTAAGGTTCTTTATGTTCCCACAATTCCAAAGAATTTGATCAGTGTAGGTCAAATTGTGGAGAAAGGATATGAGGTAAGATTCACCAATGATGGAGTCTATGTTGAAGACCCTAGTCAAGGGTATAAACAGGTTGTTACAGGAAAGAAAGAAGGAAGGCTCTTCACATTGAAGGTACAAGGAAATGTTGGACATGCTATGTTCACATATGGAGAGCAGAAGGTGTCAGAATTGGATCTTTGGCATAAAAGACTTGGACACTTCAATGAAAGAGGTATCAAAGAGATGATTAACAATGATTCAGTGCTTGGGTTGCCTAACATTGCAGGTCAACACATGACATACAGATGTGAGGCATGTCAATTAGGTAAGGCTCATAAGCAATCCTATTCCGAGCATGGGTTTATGTATTCAGAAAGACTTGAGTTAGTGCATACAGATGTGTGGGGTCCTTCAAAGGACTTTAGTATAAATGGTTCAAGATATTATGTCATATATGTTGATGATGCTACTAGATGGATCACAATTTATGTGATTAAAGAAAAGTCAGAAGTGTTTAATACATTTAGACATTATTATGCATATGCAAAAAGGATTACAGGTCAAAAATTGAAGAGACTAAGGTCAGATGGAGGGGGAGAGTATTTTTCAAATGAATTCAATGATTACTTGTGGAATGCAGGTATAAAGAGAGAAGTTACTTGCAGGTACTCTCCTCAACAAAATGGGGTAGCAGAAAGAAGAAACAGGACTCTTGTTGAGTTTGCAAGGTCCATGATGAAAGAGAAGAATTGCCCAAATTATTTGTGGGCAGAGGCTGTAAATACAGCTACATATTTGGTTAATAGATTGCCTTGTAAAGCTTTGCAAGGTATGACACCATATGAAGCTTGGTGGGGTAAGAAACCTACCTTGGATCATTGCAGAATATTTGGATGCTTGGCATATGCATATGTGCCATCTCAATTGAGGCATAAGTTGGAGCCTAAGGCAAAAAAGTATGTATTCATTGGTTATGATGATAAACAAATGGGATACAGGTTGTGGAGTCCATCCACAAAGCAATTCCTTGTATCCAAGGATGTTACATTTGATGAGCAAGGTACTTGGTATGCAGGTAAATATAATGTACATGCAGATGTTGAAGAAGTAGTGGATCAAAGGAAAGGTAAAGCAAAGATTCAATTACTTGATGAAAATGAGATTAATGAAGTACAGGTTGAAGTTGAAGAGAGGCCAAGGTTTGATCCAGAATGTGATGAACCAGAGACTTCAAGAAGTGCAGAAGTTAGGAGGTCATCTAGGCACAAATGGCAACCTACAAGGTATAGCTATGACACCTCATTCTTGACTACTAAAGATTATGCTTATTTGATAAAAGCATATGAAGATCCATCTACATATGATGAAGCCAAAGGCAAGAGAAATTGGGAAGAAGCCATGCAAGAGGAGTATGATGCATTGATAGAGAATCAGACTTGGGATCTGGTTCCTAAACCTAATAGCCAGAAAATTATTGGATGTAAGTGGGTTTACAAAACAAAAAGATTTGCAGATGGAAGTGTGTCTAGGTACAAAGCTAGACTTGTTGGGAAAGGGTATGCACAGACATATGGAGTGGACTATGATGAGACTTATAGTCCTGTGGCAAAGATGACAACAATCAGAACCCTCATAGTAATTGCTGCTTGCAAAGGTTGGAAGTTATCTCAATTAGATGTTAAAAATGCTTTTTTGAATGGTTACATTTCAGATGAAGTTTACATGGAGCAACCAGATGGATTCAAAGATCAAGTGAATCCAAATTATGTGTGTAAGCTCAAGAGAGCTTTGTATGGATTAAAGCAGGCCCCAAGGGCATGGAATTATAGGCTTGTAAAGTTCTTGAATGATCTTGGATTTCAAGCATCAAAGGCAGATAGTAGCTTGCTAGTCAAAGCAAGTGAAGATGGATTCATTTATGTTTGTATTTATGTTGATGACATAATACTTACAGGAACAGATGATAAAGGAATACAAATGATCAAGAAGCAGATGGAGAAAGAGTTCAAAATCAGTGATTTGGGGAACTTATCATTCTTCTCGGGAATGGAGATTTCTTATACTCAACATGGAGTATATGTGACCCAAGAAAGGTATCTTAAAAACTTGCTAACCAAATTTAAAATGGAAGATTGCAGGGTTGCACCTACACCATTGGAAGTGAACCATAAATTGTATAGATTTGGAGGAGAAGAGTTCAGAGATATGAAACTCTATCAAAGTTTGGTTGGTAGCTTGATTTATGCTACATTAACAAGGCCTGATTTGTCATGTGCAGTTGGTGTGCTTTCACAATTCATGCATTGTCCTAGAAAGGAACATTGGATTGCAGGACAAAGAGTACTTAGGTACATCAAGGGTACACTCAGAGAAGGGTTGTACTATGGATTTACTTCTGATACAAGAGTGAAAATATATAGTGATGCAGATTGGGCAGGTAATGTGGATGATAGAAGATCAACACATGGATATTTGTGCTATGTAGGAGACAAATTGATTTCATGGTGTTCTAAGAAGCAACATACAATTGCTTTGTCATCTACAGAAGCAGAATACAAAGGTATGGTGGAAGCTGCAAAGGAGGTAATATGGCTAAAGACACTTATGAAGGTTTTTGATGTGATTCAAAGTACTCCTATTGTTTGTGGAGACAATATGAGTTCTCTATACTTGGCAGCTAATCCTGTGTTTCATGCTACAACTAAGCATATTGAAATACAATATCATTTTCTGAGAGAGAAGGTCATTGATAAAGAAATTGAAGTTATGCATACACCTACAAAAGATCAACTTGCAGATATGATGACAAAAAGTTTAGATGGACCAAAGCTACAAAGATTCAAGGATATGGCAGGAATTAAGAAGATAGAGAAGAACCTCAATTAATGATTGAGGGGGAGCTGTTGGTGCATGACAATCATCAATTGAAGGTTTATGAAGAAATGAAGTCAAGGAATCAAGAAGAGAACAAATTCAGAAGGTTGAAGGAAGGACATATTCAGAAATTTAAAACTATGTACACATATGTACATTACTTCAGATATAGCTAACTCATACTTTTGATTAGTCATAAGCTTGTATATATTTGCCTATAAATGTTTGTTGAAAAGTCGGGGTAAGTAAAATAGAATGAGGATAGAGAATAGGAAGAGAAGAATGAGCAGTAGAGAGTGTCATTAGACACATGAGAAGTGAGTTGAATTCATCAACTTCACTCAATTGTAATTTTCTGAGAAATCAAGAAAAACTTGCACCCGATGTTTTGCTGTCTGCTCCTTCTGTGTTTAATTTTTTGAGAAATCCTTCTGCACGTATCTAAGTCCATAGTTAATCTATCTATGGCTAGAATTTGAGAGGCTAATTGCAATCAGGTTGAGAGAATTTAGTTTAGGAACATTCATATGTAATGATGTTCTGAGAGTCGACAAAACCGGCGCAGATTTCATGTTCAGAGAAATGAACATTACTCAGTGTGTGGTGTAAAGTTTTACACAAGTGAGGGCTCAAAATCTAAGTTGGAAGGTAAGCCATCTATGGCTAAAAGATCTTGATCAAACGGGTTCGACATTGGGAGAACTGTAGCTAAGAAGTTGCAGGTGTCAAAGTCGCTATTATAGAGAAGTTGTTTCAGACATAGGTAAAGTGTTTCACACATTTCTCAGTGTGTACTCAATCATTTTGAGAAATTTAATTTGGAAAGGTTGCGCGATCTCTAGGCGAAGTATTGTACAAAGTTTTATCAAAAACTTTACAGGATTGATTAGTCAATGAGTGATTAATCTGTAGCAGACTTTTCTGAGAAGTTGAATTTTTCAGAGTAATCAATTTTCTGACAAGGTTGATGAATGTTGTCTAAATTTGATGAAGTCTAAAGTTGATCTTGATATAGAGGTGGTCTAAATTCAAGATCAACTTGTTCTTTTGGAGATTAATCCTCTCCATCAACTTTCACGCCATCGTGATCATTCACGTCTAGACCATCGCGATTGTTCACCCTCACGCCATCGCGACGGTCCCAGACCATCGCGATTGTCTCAGACCATCGCGATTGTGCACCCCCATCGCAAATTTTAGGGATTCATTTTTTGGCCAATTTTGAGGCTATTTTTGGGAAATTTTTGGGTGATTAGACTCATAGGAGACCCCTTAGCTCATATTTGGAGAAACATCGGTTTGTCAGTTTTTTCCCCCCAGGGCCTGAACGGTCATAACTTTTTCATCCGAAGTCCGTTTTTTGAGCTTAATAGCTCATTAGAAAGCTAATTTGAGGTTGACCTAATTTGAGGTTGACCTAGTTTGGGACTAGAAATCCAGGGGGCAAACATTGAAAAGTTGGGCAAAGGGAAGGGACTTAAAAGGTGTATATACTCAAGTGCTTGATCATCCAACTATGAATTGGTCTAATATCGAATTTTTCCAGGTCTAGCAAGGGCAATCAAAGGCAACCAAGGCAAGGCAGTGAAGGGCATAAAGCTTGGGAAGCGCGGCTTCTTGGGCATCAGAGCAACCAGAAAAGCTGACTCGAGGTTGGAAGATTACTCAACCCCCTCAGTCAATTTTTAGCTTAGGATAAACGACAGTATTGTGGATTTAAGACGATAGGAACGCCTCAAGTTCAAGAGAAATAAGTTTATCAAGATCAAGACTAAAGTAAAGGTGTGTGACACGAAAACCTAAAGGAAAGAACATAAGTCTGACGGAACGAGAACTCAAAGTACCACGGAAAGTCGAATTCCTGATGCATACATTAAGACAAGAATCTAAAGAAATCTAAAAAGAATCAAGAAAGTAATAACAAAGAATCATTGACGATCTGAGCGTGTACTGAGTGTGCAAGGAACAAAATTAATGAACCTTAGATCGGGCAAACATATAGGTAAGTCAGACCGACGAAGCCTTAGATAATCAGAGGCAAGTGTAAGAACTACTGCACGATCGTGGGCTCAACAATTGAACACTAGTTATCCCTACGAGAACTCAGACACGAGTGATTCAGAAATGGCATTTAGCACAGAAAGACCAGAAGAAGGGTCGAATGTAGCCTATTTAGAAAAACCAGAAGGACCCTATAGGACTCAACTAGAGTTTCTCCGAACCAACCGATTAGGTGCTCGCATCTATGAGGATGGTTTGCGAAGGCAAGTGGTGCAAATGCACAACCCCGATCAACCCATTGGATTGGAATGTCCAGTGGTGAAATTTGAGAGAGACGCGTACATAGACAAAGAAGGAACAATGTACATCTTAAGTACGCAGCCAAACAATACCAACGAGTTTGGAGTGATTCAGCCAGAGACGGAAACTAAATCTCAAGGAAAAGAACCATTAGAAGAGCCTAGAACACCTAGAGGGAAATCTGTACTGACACGAGTACTAATCCCTCAAGACAACAGAAGCATAGAGTTGTTTGTAAATAAAGAAACTGATGAAGCCTTTTGGAGATACAAGACCGAACTACTTAGTGAGGTAGGTATCATCACTATATACGAGTTCAAGGACCCGGATACACCTGGAAAGTTTGTATACCTGGATGAGACTTCAGAAAGAGTCTTTGTGGTGCCTGACCACGCTAAAAACACATACACATGGAGAGGTGAATTGGTATTCCCTCCATCTAGAACGAACATGAACACAAGTCAACAAGGAACAGGAACATCATCAGCCCATGGAAATCAAAGAGAGAGAAATAAGGAGAGACCCGAAGTAAGCTTCACTCATCCCATAGGGAGAGATAGAACAACAACGGACACTAATAGAGCGGATAGACAAAAGATCATGGAATACCAGGTGGTAGAGATGATTTTCCTCTACCTAGACCACGTGAACACGCAAGAATATTGAGACCCACTCAATTAGTAAAATCAATGAAGAATTATTTTGATGGGACAGGAGATCCCTATGACCATGTCGCAGAATTCAAGCAAGTACTAAGAGCAGAACAAGTCGAAGACATGTTCACGCAATACAATGCATTTGGACTAACGTTGAAGAATACTGCTTTAACTTGGTTCCAACCTTTGCAACAAAGACAATTTAGAGACATCCATCACTTTTTAGAGTCATTCATCACTGAATTCTCTAAAAGTGGGATTAGACATGACACGTCTTCGTTGATTCATAGCTTTAAACAGACTCCTCAGGAAACAGTTAGACTGGCAGGACGTAGGTTTAGAAAATATGTTGAACGATGTCCGATGCAAGAGCTACCCTCACAAGCTAAACAAGTGTCATTATTTCTAGATGGCTTGTTGAGCTCTAAACTACGCTCCTATGTGTACCTAAAAGAACCCAGAACGCTAGAACAATGTGTAAGAATTTGTATAGACATTGAGGACAACTTAGGAGACGAGTTGGAACTCTCAAAGGTCTATAAGGACTCAGACTGTTCATCTCTAGCATCCACAAAATTGTCTAGCTCAATAGAAGACCTAGCAGAAAAAGTGGTCTAGAAACTAGGAGTTTCTAGTAAACCTAGGGTGCTAATGAACAAGCGTTGTTACACCTGTGGTGGTGATCATATGGCAAATGTGTGTCCCAATGCAACACAACCTCAAGCCAACCCTAGTGGCCAATACTGTACAATTGAAAGAAGATACACGAATCATACGGCTCAGGACTACCCATACAACAAACAAACCGTGAGACAGAACTACCCGCAAGCATACGCACAGCCAGGTAGGCATCAAGGCCAATACAATGCTCAGCCTTATTACTATAGGCCTCCTCAGAACTACCCATACCAGGCTCAACAGAGACCTCAACTTGTCTTAGCTCAGCAGCCACCCCCACCAGCAAATGTCATCTCAGTCAAATACGCTGCTGCAGAAGAGAATCTAAGTAGGGCCTTAGTGCCTTCTTCACTTTGATCAGAGAGAGTGACCCACACTCAAATAGTTTTGACTCTACGCATGTAGATAGTCCACCCGCATATTACACAGAGTCACCAGAACATGTGGAGACATATCATTATGATAGTCCACCAATGGAACCTAATTGGGAGCCCGACTATGCTAATGTGATGTACACAAACCCAAATCTACGGCCCCAATTGAGACAACAAAGACCACAGGGCCCTAGAGGACCATGCTTTAGGTGCCAAGGAGACCATTTCATAAAGGATTGTCCACATCCCCCGATAGCAGGACAATCACAGTACTATAACATCCAAGGCTTTTGTGCCGAGTGTGGCAAAGAGCACATAATCAAAGGTTGTCCTAAGAACCCTATTAACGCTTCAAATGTGACACCGATCAACGTGATAGGTATTGTGAACAACGCAGATGGATCCAACCCTACATACGTGCCTATCCAAGCTATCACAAGAGCCCAGGCGCTCTTACAGAACCAACAGCTTAATCAAGAGAAAGTAGCCGGAAGTAGTGAAGTTGCAGAATCTAGCAGTAAAAAGACAAAATCTTGGAAAGATTCTAGAGAAAGAATTAAGAGAAAATGTAGTAAAAAGATAACTGAGTTGGAAGGAAGTTTAAAGGAATCTAGAGCCAAAATCCTAGAATTGACTTCACAGGAATTGCATCAAGAGAATCCAGCTCAGAAATCAGGATCAGTTTTAGCGGAACCCATACCAAAAAATCTAGACATGATGTTTCGGGCATATCAGGCTAGATTAAAAGAGGGACCTCAGGTAGCTGAAATGAGCAAAAACTACCCTCGAGCTGATCTAGAAATTGAGAGAACTAAACTTTGCATGAAGATGGTAGAACTAGCACAAGCTTTGTTCGAAGCCTCTAGATATCTTAATTGGAATAACATGGCAAAACCGGAATTACATTTTCAAGGACTAATGGAGAGGCTAGAATATTTGATTGAAAGCAAAGAGAAAAAGGATCAGCCTAGGAACCCTATTGTCCCAGAGACACAGGAAAGGAATGCACCATCCCTGTCTCAAGTACCCAACTCAGAAAGTCAAGACGATGTGTCTTCCATACATAGGTACTCACATGAATTTTTGAGAGAGATCCAAGAAGAGAAATGGAGAAAAGAACAAGGAACCCATCCTCCTATTCAAGAAATAGATGACTTGCAGGAACAATTTCCCCAAGACATCCCCTCTATTTACGATGAGGTAGAGGAAGAACAACTGAGTGAACACACAGGCAGTTCACAGGACCTTGGGAAGCAAAGTCTATTAGTATGAGAGCACCCACGATAATAGTGAGGAATGAAAAATCAGTAATCCCTAGAAACACGAAAGTGATCAAGAATACCAAAGTACAATGTAACCTTACTCTGGAGGAGTTATTGAAGGTAAAACCAGAATTGTGGAAACATGTAGCAAATCAATTCCCTCAGCTTGCTACTACTCCCTCACAAATAGGATCACAAAATAAGGTACCAGAGATACCCGTAGAAAAGATTGGAGATGTAAGCGAAGGAGAGGAAGGTAACACTTATCTTCCGATAACCCATCAGGGCTACACCACGAAAGCCATCTTAGATTCAGGAGCCAGGGTAGCCATAGCTACCACCGCTTTATGGAAACGTTGGGGTAAGCCAGCACTCAGACCTACCAGGATGAAGCTACAAATGGCTGACGGACACATAGAAAAACCATTAGGCTTACTAGAAGGCATATCTCTCACCACTTGTGGAGTAGAATTTGAGCATACCTTTGCCATTTGTGATTTTAGTAAAAATCATGCTTATGAGATGATATTGGGACGACCATTCATGCGTCAGTTGCAAATTGTACAAGATTGGGGAACTAATTCTTTGTACTTGCAACATTTAGGAGTGACTACCAAAGTCAACCTTAAAGACTATTCACATCGAGATGTACCCCCAATACAATGGAATACCATCCATAAGACACCAGTAGAAACAGAATCCGTGCACTCATTAGAATCAGATCCTTCTTGGTTGCATGAGGATACCCATTTATGGATGTCTAAAGTAGCAAAACAAGAGGAAGAACGATTAGAAGCCAGGACCTTAGGTGCAGAACAACATCCACGAATTCTTCAAGATCCAGCCTACGCACCTGTAGTATTCCCTGACGAAGAGTTTGAACCCCATGGTTGGGCAGAAATCCTAGCAACCATGGATGTAGCCATCAATGAAGAACAATGGACACCCCACTGTGACGAGGATGGCTATGACATTTCAGTTTTCACGATAGAGCCAATCATGTGCGATGCAATTTTAGAAGAGTGTGAACCTAACACTGATGCATTTGAGGATGCGAGTGATTTTGATTTAGAATCAATTATCATGGACTCACCCTTTGCATCAAAAGAAGAATATTTTTTCGAAGTAGAGACTCACCCTCAAAGACACGAGGAAATTATGAATGACGTGAGAATAGCCACTCAAGTGACTAGCAAAAATGAAGGCAAGAAAAGAAAGAAGAAAGAAAACATGTCAGAAAAAGAAGAATCTTTGTTTGAGGTACCCGAGAACTTCAAGAAATATGAAATCGAAGATAGAAGAATCATGGTACGAATGCCTAATAGAAAGGCGAATGACGGACAAGTATATGATAACCGAGAGAAAACTAAGAAAATAATAGTTGCCATAGAAGGAGAAGAAGAAAAATGTACATACATAGGGCATGATTTGACGAAGGAAGAAGAAGAAGAATTAGTTGCCCTATTGCGCGAATATAGAGATGTTTTTGCTTGGAGTTACAAAGATTTGAAAGGAGTAGATCCAGATATATGTTCTCATAGAATCCCTACGACTCCAGATGCAAAACCGACAAAACAGAAACCGTACACGTACAATGATAACTACGCTGCAAAGATTAAAGAGGAGATAGATCGCTTGATAGAAGCAGGATTCATTTACGAAATTGAGCATACCGAATGGGTATCCCCCATTGTGGTTGTGCCCAAGAAGAATGGAAAATTGCGTGTGTGTATTAACCTTAAAAAAGTTAACGCCGCCACAATTAGAGACAGCTATCCTCTTCCTATCACGGAACATCTATTGGAAAGAGTTGCGGGCAAGGAAGTTTACAGCTTCCTTGATGGTTTTTCAGGCTATAATCAAGTAGCCATTGCTCCAGAGGACCAACACAAGACGGCATTTGCCACTAAATGGGGCATATTTGCATTTCGTGTGATGCCATTTGGCTTAACAAATGCACCCGCCACGTTCCAGCGACTCATGTGTCATGTTTTTAAGGAATTCCTACGCAAGAGTTTGGAAGTTTATGTCGATGACTTATGTGCACATTCAAATGTAAGACAGACACATATCCCAGAGTTAAGGCAAATATTTGACAAATGTCGAGAATATCAGGTTTGTTTGAACCCAGAAAAATGCGTTTTCATGGTCAGACAAGGCAAAATTCTAGGACAAATTGTGTCAAAAAATGGAATCTCTACGGATGAAGAAAAGGTGAAAGTAATTGCAGAATTACCTAGACCAACTAATGTGAAAGAGGTACAAGCATTTATGGGCCATTGCGGTTATTATAGGAGATTCATACACATGTATGCAATCATAGCCAAGCCTTTGTACTCTCTTTTAACCAATTTTGAATGGATAGATGAATGTGAAAATTCATTCAATGAACTTAAACGACGCTTGTGCTCAGCACCTATATTGACTACCCCAGATTGGAGTAAGCCATTCCATGTACATGTGGATGCATCCAATTACGCCATAGGATGTGTGTTAGCACAACCCACGAATGAAGGTAACATAGATCTCCCCATAGCTTACGCGAGCAGACAATTGAACGCAGCAGAAAGAAATTACACCACGACGGAACGAGAAGGATTAGGGATGATCTACGCAGTAAAGAAGTTTAGGCACTACTTGTTGGCCAATAAGTTCAAGTTCTTTACATATCATCAAGCCCTATTGTATTTAGTCAACAAACCATGTAACACCGGACGATTGATACGTTGGTTTCTATTACTCATGGAGTATGATTTTGAAGCAGTAGTCAAGAAAGGGAAGACACATCTTAGAGCTGACCACCTTTCGAGATTAACCTCAGGAGAAGCTCCTCAAGGAGTAGCGGATGATCTACCAGATGCATACTTGTTTAATCTTGAGATAGCACCAGAATGGGCTAAGCCTTTAGTCCCTATTCTCACATATGGACCCAAGAATCCTAGGATAAAGATCAAAGAGGGAGAGATTAACAAGTCGCAGAGATACCAAATAATGGCAGGAAGCATATATAAACAAGATAATCAAAAGATTCTTGCTTGTTGTGTGGATGAATCAGAACATGCGAATTGGTTGCAATTAGCACATGTAGGTGCACTAAAGCAACATCATTCAAAACATCGAACATTACAGACTCTGCATAGACTAGGAGTATATTGGCCTACGATGGAAGCAGATGTCTACAGGTTGTGTAAGGAATGCAATGTTTGTTGTGAAAGACCACCAGTAGAGCATGCTACATTATATCACGTGTCTCTCACACCAGACTGGAGTGAACAGTTAGTGACATACTTGAGGACGAAGACATTCCCTCAAGGAATGACCTTAGCTCGACAACGCAGTCTAGAGCAGGAAGCTCAAGATTATTCACTTATTGGCGATAACCTATACAAAAGAGGACGAGATGGATATCTAAGACAATGTGTTCATGAGAGCGATTATCTGAGCATACTAGAGACTGCACACCAAGGTGTTGCAGGAGGTCATTTTGGACCCGATAGGATAATCAAAGCCATCCTCTTTGCAGGATTATGGTGGCCCACTCTTCACATGGATGCTCATACCTATGTCAAGAGATGTGATGTGTGCCAAAGAACTCAGTTTCCTACTCGCAGAGATGAAATGCCATTGAAACCCATGATGGGCGGACGTGCATTTTCAAAGTGGGGTATAGACTTTGTAGGACCCATTAACCCCCCTGCAAAAGGTACACATGCTGAATACATTATTGTTGCCACAGATTATCTTACGAAATGGGTAGAGGCAAAAGCCACGAAAAAGAATGATGCACACACAACTGCAAAATTCTTATTTGAGAATGTCTTTACAAGATATGGATTGCCTATAGAGTTAGTGAGCGATCGAGGCACTCACTTTCTAAACCAAGTCATTGAATATTTGTTACAAGATTTTATGGTGATTCACAAGAAATCCGCACCATATCATCCTCAGGCCAATGGTCAGGCTGAAAGCACTAATAAGATCCTTTGTAACGTACTGACAAAACTCATGAACAACAAACGTTCAGATTGGGACAAACAGTTACACCACGCTGTTTGGGCATATCGAGTGGCCTACAAGACCGTACTCAATGCAACTCCCTTTCAGATGGTTTTTGGTCAGAATGTTGTGCTTCCTTTGGACTTCTTGATACCGACCCTTAAGGTTGCACAAGAACATCAGTGGACCGGCCACGAATTATCAGCGAGAATAATGGACTTGGAACGATTAGGAGAAACCAGGCTAAAGGCAGCAGCAGGAATATATGCAGCGAAGAAGCGACAGAAAGCATATTTTGATGCACATGTGAAAGATAAAGGCTTAAAAGAAGGAGATTTAGTTCTAGTATATACGCTGAAACAACATGCACGTAAGTTAGAAAAGCGAGGTTATGGACCTATGATCATTAATAGACTATCAACAAGTGGAGCAGTACAATTAGCCACTTTAGAAGGAGATATAATGCCTAATTATATTAGTGGCTGTAGAGTCAAGCTATATCAGGAACCTCTTATTGAGGATATGCTTAGACGACTCACGTTGGCAAAGAAGCGTAAGCAGGAAGAAAATAGAATACGAGCGGAAGCTCAGGTAGAAGCAATAGAACGCATTAAACGCATGAAGTTAAGAAGACAAGGACTAGGGAGAGAACATTATAACCATCTGGAAACTACACCCAGATACCCCATGGCCATGTGTCAAGTAAAGTCAAACACTCATCCTAGTATAGTGGATAGGAGACCATTCATTACAGTCAGGTTAGAGCACGGCAACCCTTGCCAAGAGCTCAGGGCTTTAATTGACTCAGGTGCTGCGACTAGTGCGATTAGATGGTCCCACTATAAGGATTCAGGAATAGAAATGCGGCCGATTGAGGCATACCTCGTAGGGCTAGGAGGCATGGAAACCCCTTGCATGGGTGAGGTGGACATTCCTATCCTCATTAAGGATGTGACCATGACAGCGAAGCTACTAGTGTGCCATGATGACGACCTGATAGAACCCCTAATCCTTGGCCAAGATTGGCTATACGATCACTCAATGGACCTAAATCTTAGACAAGGCTCCTTACAGATTGGAACCTTAGAACAGAAGCGAGTGATACCGCTTGACTTCCCTAATTGCATTCCGATTGAGGTTTGTAACCCTAGACCCTATGAAACGCATGCGACGGAAGACCGGAAGATCTTGGGTCAGACCAGTCACGTTACGTCTACACCAACCCACTCGGGCTTGGCTAGGGACAATTGTCAATCAGAAGGACGACAGGAGATCTTCCCTGGGGCTTCCTGCAAACTAGAAGGGGTAGCTACCCAACCGCTAGGGCAGATGAACACAATCAGCGGTCAGGTGGGTTGCATCAGCGGCCAAATGAGCACAACACCCTGCATTGCTCATCCTTCCAAACTTGTTGCGGACTGGCCTAGATTACAGATAAAGAACGAATCACTCCTAATGGGCAGGTCACGCAAGTGTTGGATCTCCCTTCTTTTCCAAAGCAGAGCGTCCATTGGACCTCTCAAACCCAACCTCGAAGGAGTCAACCACAACAGAGGAACCCAGACCGACGACACCACCAGACAAGGCAAGGAAAGCAGCAGTATCAACATCACAGAACAAGTGGCACGAAACAAATATGGGTGCCAAAAGGACAGCAACCACAGGCTATCGGCAACACTACAGACGAGAACAGGACAAAGTTTCAACAGAAGCAGAGTCAGCATCCAAAGTCCCCTCGATCTTCTTCTACAAGTACAAATACTCGGCAGATTTGGATCGCCAAGAAGTATCTTATCAGTCGACCCACACCCACGCAGATTTGGGTACCCAAGCAATGTATTATAGCCCAACTCTCTAGCCATGTAATATATACCCCTCCGAAATCTTTTCATCCTTCAATACCACCAAACCCGATACCACTTTTTGTCCCTCAGCAGAAACATACCACCCACTCAAAGACTCTTAGGAAATGGATACCGAAACGTATCCAGACGTCTTCTTGTACCCCATTATCTAACAATTCTCCCACCCCGTTTAAACTCCACCCTTGTAATAATTCACCCTCAACCAAACCTTGTATAAATTCATACACCAAAACCCCACATCATGCATAATAAAAGCTCATCAAGAAATGTATGCATAATCTGAACCATGTAGGCATCTAGAGACCTGCATTAGCTCTGCAAAAAGATCATTGCATCAATCACTTCACGACACTTGGTTACACGGGTTACACATCGGTTATGGAAAGGGATTGCGGTCTCACCTTAATGGGATCATAATTAATTTCCATACTAATGTGCTAATCTTTTGTAGCAGATCTTTTATATTAGCTCGTCAGTCATCATGCAAACTGAAGCAGGACCATCAGAAGCTGGCCCAAGCACACCAATGGCCAATATTGGAGAATTTCTCGCGGAATCTTATCCTACGATGCAACCACCAGAGTTTCAAGGTTTTCCAGGACCCATGCCAATCGATGATCCTCCTAGAGGATATACTGAGAAGATTCATCATAATTCTCATTGGTTTCAAGGCCTAGCAGGACCATTAGCAGACTTTGATTTCATATTTGAGGCCAATTTGGCATTTGATCTTCGCACATGGGCCAAGTACCAGTTCTTTTCAAGAGAATTTGAAGGACTACAGAATACGCAAGATCTAACGCAGGTTTGGGCACGGGCGGGATTTACAGAATACTTTAGTGACCCTCTGCCTAAACCAGATTTTTATAGATGTTTTTACTTAGTAACCACCTTGACAGCTTCAGCGAACAAGGCCTAATTACATGGGAGAATACAAAAAGGAGTCTATAATAATACGAGCACCCACAGTACATGGAAAAGGAAAAGGAAACTCAGAAAAAAGTTCACACAATCTAACGGAACTAAAGAAAACAAAAGTACAATGCAAATTGATTGTGGAAGAGTTACTTCAACTTAAGCCACAATTATGGAGACAATTAGCGAGTCAATTAGAATTAGAGCCAAAGAAGGAAGAAAAGGAAGGAGGGGGAAAAGAAAACATTTCTAAAATACAAATTCCAATTGACAAAGTGGGAGAGTTTAGTGAAGGAGACGAAGGCAATACATGTCTGCCTGTCACTTACAATGGGTACATGACCAAGGCTATACTAAACACGGGAGCCGGGGTAGGAATCGCCACCAAGGAGATTTGGGAGAAATGGGGAAAACCTGCCTTACGACCCACATGCATGAAGCTCCAATTAGCAGATGGTCATGTGGAGAAACCCTTAGGAATATTGGAAAGAATCAACTTAACCACATGTGGAGTAGAATTTGAACACACATTAGCCATCTGTAAGTTCGAAAAAGCTAACAACTACGAAGTGATATTAGGGCGACCCTTTATGAGACAAATGTGGGTAGTGCAAGACTGGGGAAGAGATTCATTGTACCTACAACATCAAGGAAATACAACCAAGATAAACTTGCATACATTTGCTTATCGAGATGTCCCTCCACTGCAGTGGAGTCCCATACACAAAGAGGAAGATGACCTGTCCATGCATAGTGCTGGATCGAGCGATCAATCTTGGATGCACGAGGATGCTCAACTATGGATATGCAAAGAGGCCAAGAAGGAGGAGAATAAAAGACAAATGTGGCCGATAGGACATCTTAACTACCGACCAGTAGAGGACCCAGGTACATGCCTCAAATCTTTCCAGATGAGACCTTTGAACCGCATGGATGGATGGAAATTCTGGAAACCTTAGATGTGTGCATGAATAAGGAAGCCTTGACAATGAACGAGTGCATAGATGAGGAAGGTTATGATGTAAATCTTTATATGGTTGTCCTTTAAGAAGTAGATGAAGGGGAAATCGTGGAAAAAGAATGGAAAGAGGAATATGAGAGTATAGAAATGGAGCCAGAATTCGATTCCGAAGAAAGCTACCTGGACACCATTTGAAACAGATAGAAACAAGAACCTACCAAGATCTTAGCAATCGAAACTACTCCCATGGTACAAAAGCAAGCAGAAGACATGAGTAAATTGGGACCTGATCCAGATTCGTTTGAAGTTCCTGAACATTTTAAAAGATATGAAGTAGAAGAGAGAAAGGTAGCCATTCAAATGCCTAAACGAGAGGCTAGAGATGGAGAAGCATATGACAACAAAGAACAAACAAAAAAAATTGTAGTAGCAGTGGAAGACGAAGAAGAGCGATGCACCTACATAGGCAAAGATGTATCAGAGGAGGAGGAAGAAGAACTCATATAGCTGATCCAAGAATATCGAGACGTGTTCGCATGGACATATAAGGATCTTAAGGGAGTAGAACCCAATATTTGTTCTCATTGAATACCAATGACTGCAGATGCAAAACCATCTAAACAACGTCCTTATACGTATAATGAGGTGTATGCAACGAAAATTAAGGAAGAAATTGACAAGCTACTAGCTGTCGGATTCATATATGAGATAGAACACACCGAGTGGGTATCGCCTTTAGTAGTTGTGCCAAAAAAAATGGAAAATTGAGGGTGTGCATTAATTTGAAAAAGGTCAATGCAGTCACCATATGGGATAACTACCCATTACCCATCACGGACCATCTATTGGAAAGGGTAGCAAGAAAGGAAGTCTATAGCTTCTTAGATGGATTCTCCGGATACAACCAAGTAGCTATTGCTACTAAGGATCAACATAAGACCACATTCACGACCGAATGGGGAGTCTATGCTTTCAGGGTGATGCCTTTTGGACTCACTAATGCACTCGCTACTTTCCAACGATTGATGTGTCATGTTTTCAAGGAATTCCTGAAAAAGAGTATGGAAGTGCATGTAGATGATCTATGTACATACTCGAATCAAAGACGAGATCACATTCCCGAGTTGAGAACAATATTTAATAAATGTCGCCAGTATCGAGTCTGCCTAAACCCAGAAAAATGTGTCTTCATGGTGAGACAAGGGAAGATCTTAGGACACATAGTCTTAAGAAATGGAATATCCACGGATGAGGACAAGATCAAGGTCATCTTAGAGCTTCCTAGACCAAAGAATGCCAAAGAGGTACAAGCCTTTATGGGACATTGTGGATATTACAATCGGTTTATTCACATGTATGCCATAAACCCCTGTATGGTCTCTTAACTCAATTCACTTGGATGGAAGAGTGCGAGAAAGCATTCAATGAATTAAAAAAGAGGCTTAGCACGGCCCCAATTCTGAAAACGCCCAATTGGAACAAGCCGTTTCATATTCACGTCGATGCTTCTAATTATGCAATCGGATGTATCTTAGCCCAACCGGCTGATGAAGGAAAGCTAGATCATCCAATTGCCTATGCAAGTATACAACTGAATCAAGCTGAAAGGAATTATACCACTACCGAGCGAGAAGGATTAGGAATGGTCTATGCAGTTAAGAAATTTAGACACTATCTGTTGGCCAACAAATTTAAGTTCTTCATAGACCATCAGGCCCTACTGTACTTAGTCAATAAACCTTGTTACACGGGATTATTAGTAAGATGGTTCTTACTATTAATGGAGTTCGACTTTGAAGTGGTGGTAAAAAAAGGAAATACGCATGTCAGAGCAGACCACCTTTCTAGGTTAACCCACGGAGAACCGCCAAGTGGAGTACCCGATGATCTGTCAAATACTTATTTGTTCAATCTGGAAGTATGTCCGAAGTGGGCAGAGAAATTAATTCCTATACTCACCCATGGCCCACAACACTCAATCAATAAGGATAGCAAAAAGGAAATTTTCCAATCAAGAAACTTGCACATTATTGCTGGGAGTGTGTACTATAAGGAACCCAATGGAGTATTGCTAAGATGTGTTGAGGAGGATGAACAAAAGAAACTAATTGAGCAAGCACATGTAAACAAATGGAGAACACACCAAGGGACTCATGGAACCATCCGAGAATTAAAAAGACTAGGAGTGTACTGGCCTAACATGCCCAAGGATGTCCATGACTACATGAGCAATTGTGCATAATGCCAGGAGACAATCCCAGAGGATCATATGTCCATACCTTTTTCAACCATAGCACCCAATTGGAGTAAAACATTGGTTAAATTCCTAAAGAGCAAAGAGCATGAGGAAGGAATAAGTTTAACTAGAAGACGATCCCTAGAAGAAATGAGCAAGGATTACGTACTTGTGAGAAAACAATTGTTTAGGAGAGGAAAGGATAACCAATTGCGATTATGCGTGCATGAAGGAGAGTATCTACCCATATTAGAGATGGCACATGCAGGTGCTGCGGGAGGTCATTTTTCAGCGGAGAGAACTGTCAAAATGATCCTGTTCGCTAGCTTGTGGTGGCCAACTCTACATATGGACGCGGAGACGTATGTACAAAGCTGTGAAACGTGCTAAAGGGCTAAATACCCAATTCGGAGAGATGACATGCCATTAAGACCTATGGGGTGTGTGAGAGCATTCTCCAAATGGGGTATCGACTTCATAGGACCCATCAACCCACCAGCCAAAGGATCACATGCTGAGTACATCATAGTAGCCACAGATTATTTAACCAAATGGGTAGAAGCAAAAGCTACGAAAAAGAACGATGCTCAAACCACGGCTAAATTCCGTTTTGAGAACGTATTCACTCGTTTCGGATTACCAATTGAAATTGTGAGTGACCGAGGAACGCACTTCCTTAATGAAGTAATAGAATCCCTAATGAATGAATTTTTAGTGATTCACAAAAAATCGGCCCCATACCATCCCCAAGCCAATGGTCAAGCGGAAAGTTCCAACAAGGTGTTATGCACTGTATTGACAAAGATTGTCAATAATGGGAGGTCGGATTGGGACAAACAATTGCATCGTGCAATTTGGGCCTTCCGAGTAGCATACAAGACTGCCATTGGAACTACCCCATTCAATTTAGTGTATGGGCAGAATGCAATTTTGCCAATTGATTTTTTAATCCCAACATTGAGAGTAGCCCAACAGTATGAATGGAACGGACATGAGTTATCCCAACAACTCGACCAAATCGAGAAGTTACAGGAAACTAGGTTGCAAGCAGTGGCAGGAATCTATGCAGCTAAAAGAAGACAAAAGGCATATTATGATGCACATATAAAAGACAAAGGACTTAAAGAGGGAGACTTAGTCTTGGTGTACACCTTAAAGCAACATGCCAAGAAGTTACAAAAACGCGGATATGGACCTCTGATCATCAATAGAATCTCTACTAGTGGAGCAATTAATCTAGCCACTCTAGATGGAGACATTCTTCCTAACTACATAAGTGGATGCAGAGTTAAATGGTTCATGGAGCCATTGACGGATCAAATGCTAGCACGTTTAGTAGGTGCTCAAAATAGGAAGAAAGAGGAAGAACGGATTAGAGAGGAGGCCCAACAAGAAGCCCTAGAACGTATTAAGAAAAGGAAAGAATGGATAAGACAACGAGATGAACGCTATCTCCAAGGAGGAGAGCCTATCCCTATGGCCAACTACCAAGTCCATGACTCGGACACGAGGAAGTCGTACATGTCACAGCCTTAATTGAACCTAGGGATCGGCAAGACATAATACAAATTGATAGATGCATTGATAGACTCAGGAGCAGGACTTAGTTGCATACGTAATACGGTCATAAAAGATCTGCAAATAGTTATGAGTCCCACAAAAGCCCAAATGAGAGGAATTGGAGGTCAAACTCTAGAATGCATTGGAACAACGATAGCGTCTCTCCACCTAGGAAATTCTTCCATGGAACAACGAGTATTAGTGTGTAGAGATGAGGATTTAATAGAAGATTTGATCCTAGGACAAGATTGGATAATTGAGAATGAAGTCAGTATCAACCTAGCTCAAGGATACATTTTAGCCAAGATAGGGCACAAGGAAATTTTCAGTCTATTAGGAAATAAGCCTTTATTCCAACCCACCACCATCGAGAGTTCAGGGAGATTGTTGCTCTAGCACAATGGTGAGAACCACGTTAAGAAGCTCCACCTCCTTAATGTCAATCCGCGGAAGAGATAGGAGTGATATGAAGATCGTGAACGTGAGATGATGTGAGAGTGAAGGTGAGAAGCACCAAGATGCACACACACATACACACACACAATGAAGAGACAAGCAAGACACAATGGAAGGTGGGAAATTAGCTCTATTACTCAAGAACACTATTACAAGCTCAAAAGAACTCTAAGCTCACACTAGCCAACACTAACCAACCTCAAAAATGAGCTCTCTAGCTCTTTTTATAGTTTCTAGACTAGTTTTGACCGATTTCACATCTAGTGACCGGCATAGTTAAAAATTAGGTCCTAGATGCTATTTGGAAGGGTAAACGGTGTCTAAAAATAACGAAAATTGATACGCTTGTTCTACCTAAGCTACTCAAGCTCGAGGACTCCTCGGCTTGCACAAAATGGAGCTATGTATTACAAAATGGGGTTTTCTATGTTACATATGTTACAATAGTGATGAAAATCACTGTTGGAGGTTTTTGGAAAGTATTTGAAAACATAATTCTTTGAAAAACGATTCGACTGGCTCCCTGCTCTGTCGTTACATGCTTCCGTGTCGTCTGTGCCTCTGGCTGCTTCCAACACCCCCCTCCCTCTCGCTTCTGTCGTCCCTGACAGAACCTTGTTGTGAGGTCTGCCGGATATAGTTCTGTAGGAGGTCTTGAGCGAGGGTGTGCTCGGAGATACGAATGCCTCGGGCCAGATCTGCCTCGAGTTTCTCCCAGTCGATTGGTTGCGGTTCTTCCGGTGGCGGGAGCTGATAGTGTGTGGAATAGACCATTCGTTCACAGGCAAATAAGTGTAATAAATGTGTAGGCCTGCTTATGAATACCTCTGAATGGTATTCCTAGAAGCCGGTTGTGAATATCTCTTCGAATGTCTGCTTGTAGCACGCCGGTAGGTACTTTATTCTGCAGTGCCAGGCATAACACACCCGTAGTGATGGCGTTGTACTCATATCATATACCAGGTCAAAATTGCCATGCTCAAAGCCCGGGGTGTTGACATGGGGTGCCTTGACGCGTCGGAAGACTTTAAAAATCATTTGCATCATGTCAAAGATTTTGACAGTCATATGCGTCGCTATATCGTCCATATGCTTTAATCTAGGGAGCCAGTGGCGAATTGTAGCCATCATGTAGCCAACAGTTGGTAACTCAATGGGTGGCTTAAAATAGGGGTAATTCAACCAGTCTTGGCACTGCTTATTGTTTTGTACCTTAATAGCAAAGGCAGTCCAGGAGCGGCGTCGTGGCACTGGTCCCCAACACGGATTGTACTTCAAATGCAAAGGTGCTTTTACCCATGTACTCATCATCTCTGGATACTGCTGTAGTAAATCTTTTCGCCACTCTGGTTGATAGATCCTTCCTTGCTGCGCATCTAGTGGCAAATCATCCGCCTCGAATTGAGTTGCATGCGATGGTTTCTTACCTGTCTCTTTCTCAATGGCTAACTGGTATTCGGCCATTAACATGAAATACGGTTTATACTGTAGCTCATGCCCAGATATGTATCGTCGCGGGGCCAAATGAGCAAAGAATGGAGACTGTAATATTCTTTCTTCTATCATCGCCATGGCATGTAATTGTGCCTCTACTCTAGCTGAGTGCGTTGTTCCAAGTTCCTCAATTGTCTTCATCCACGCGGGGGTCGGAAGTTCGTACGTCATCTGACCTTCGGCCGTGACACGTCCGCCTGGGATGGGTTGTGGCTCGTACGCTTCTTCAAACGTTTCCTCCACCGGGATGGTGACCGTTTCTTCCTCAGCTGGAAGCTCAGGTGGGGAATCTGGCCTTGGTGGTGCTTCATATACTGCGATCCTTGATTCAAGGTGTGATACCTGGGCCCGTAATGAGTTGAGTTCCTCTAGGAGGTCAGGAGAGGGGTCCACAGGTGCTGGTATGTCTTGGTGTGCCGGTTCTCGTAACTGGAGTAATTTGTGATCTTCTTTGAGTTTCTGTAACTCCTCGTTCATGCGGTCGTATTCATCTAGTAATCTTACATGATCGTCTAGCAGCATCCTCATCGAGTCTGAAGGAATGGCTTTGAACCTGCTAGGACTGAGTGGTTGGTATGGGTGGTCGAGCGCTGCTTCTAAGTTTTCTCGGTTCTGATCCTGTAAGCGCTGGTTTTCTTCCTTGGCGGCTGCTAGGTGTCTTCGTAGTAAGCCCATGTTTCGTGTTAGCGTTGCATTGCGGACTGTCTGGGCTCTTAGTAAGTTATCCAAGTCAGCAGTGGCTTCCTTGGTCTTTTCTTCGCTTTCTAGTTCCAATTTGTGATATGCCTCGCGTAGTTCCTGGTATCGGGTGTTCAGAGAGGCATTCTCAATGGACAATAAATTAAGCTGCGACTGTAAGTCATTGGTTGTCCTCTGCAGCTGCTGATAATTATCACCAAGAGATGTGAACTCATCTCTTACTTGCGTCATACACATGAACATCTGTCGGAATGCATTATCTACAGTGGGTGATAGTATTAATGGGGTGCTAAATGAAGATGCAGTTGGTGTAGATGCAACGGGAATGGGGAATGGGGATGGGAAGGTGGATGATGTAGTGATTGTTGAAAATTGTGATGTGCTTAAAAATGTTTGTGCCGTGAGTGAAGTGAGTGATGGTGCTGTGGGTGGTGAGATGTCCATGTCAGTGGACGTATCTAGTGCGGTGACCGTGAATATGGGTGTGATCGTGGGTGCTCATGCTGGTGTAAATACGGGATTTACAAAGGTTGAGGGGTAATTTACAGGGGGGCTGGCTGGAGCAGCTTGCTGGAGAGGGGAAAGAGGGGTTACAGTGGGTCGGGGAGGTGAGACGGGGGAGAAGGTTAATGGCGGTGGGAATGGGAAAAGGGGTCTTGGAGTTGTGGGGAAAGATGGAAGAGATTGATGAAGGAATGGGTTGGATAGAAAGGTGGGTGTGGGAGGGGGTAGACTAGGGCTAATGGGTGCGGGAATTGCGGGGTTAGTGGTCGTGAAGACGATTTCGGCAACGCCACCGGCGAATGAAGATGTTGGTCTGGGGGAAGGAGGGTGAAGAGGGGAGGCTGGAGGGATGGGCGGTGATGGGGGAGCGGTTGGGGTGGTCGGTACTTCAGTGACTACTGAGGTATGTACAGTTGTAGCGCGGGGTGGGGAATCTACAAGGATGGTTTCTGCTGCCAACGAACTTTCGGGGACGAGGCGTGCCTCCTTGGCTTGTTCTGAAGACTGTGCTCCTGTTGGTACACGAATGTATTTGTCGGGCTTTGAAAGTAGTCGTACTCTGCGGGGGTCAAACTGTGGTAGTGGCTTTTGTTGCAAGTACCTGAGGGCTTCGTTGGAGCCTACTGATTTGACTAACTCTCTGAATCCTTTGATGTATGCGTCTTCGAATCCACCTGTGACAAGTTCTTGTTCTATTATTGTTTGACTCTCTTCCTCTGTCAGCTTTTTGCGTGCCCAAACTTTTTCCATAGTTCTATACAGCTTCTTGATAGCTAGTGTGTAAGCTGCTGCCTCGTAAGTTTCATCTTCATGGGTACCTGTATCGCCATGTGTGTCTATTTGTTGGCCTTGGCCATCTGTCTGTTCATGCTCTTGGGATTCATGTGTTCCCTGGCTAGCTTCGTCGTCTCCTTCGTCGTCATCGGTTGCTGTTCTTTTGTCATCAGAGCTGGACACGATCTGTCCTTGTGGCTGATCCCTGGGTGTGGTAGGGTAGCTAGGCCTTTCAAATTCTTGAGAAAACAATTGTCCTTCTGAAAACTGGAACTCATTGGAGAATGCATCGGGCATCTCAAAATCAAAAGTTTGGTCCAGTGGCTCTGCTTGTCCTGGTTCTAAATGCGGTATTGGAAAAGAGAAAGCTTCTGCACCAATAGTGGTGGGAAGTTCAGCTTCTGTGGTGATAGGTTCTGTGGTTGTGGCTGCTTGGGGTGCAACAGTACTGGTGGTGCCCTCCGGCGTAACTGGTCTTGATAACCGTATACGAATTGGTGGTACCGTGGGAGTGGCTGCTGTTGGTGACTGCTCTGGAGATGGTTGTGGCGAGGGTGATTCTGGGACTTGTAGGCACGGGATAGTACCTCTCATCCGCTTTCCGGCTCTGCCTTTGCTAGACTTTCTAGCCTTCCTTGTGGTCCCTTTGAATGCTTTCAGTTCCTCACTGGTCATGGCACGCTCAACTGGTAAGTCATACGCCAAGCACATATATATGATCCTGGTGAGGGCGCAGCACCCATTGATTACCTTCTTTCGCTCCCATCTATGTTGTGCCAAATAGAGCTGATCAATGATCCAGCTGGCTAGATCAACCGTTTGAGGTTCAGTACATGCTAAGTATAATCCAAACCAGATTCTTTTGTGGGGCATGGTAAAACGATCCTGAGCTGGGAAAGCAAAGTGCTGCATGCATATCCGTAATGGCTTGGAAAGCTCAGGGGTTATGGCTGAAATATCCTCCCACTTAGTTACGTCACCACGTTTCATCTGCTCTGGTACTAGCCGTTCTCTCTCCGTCGGAGTGTGTGTTCCATGTATTTTCAGAGCTGCGCGAATTAAATCTTTAGACAAATAAAACCTTCTGAATGGAGGATCATTTACCAAGGATGGTAACATGAATGTGCCAGGTAGATCCTTGTTTTTTGAAGCTGTTAAGGTGGTTACCAAGTAAAAACATCTGTAAAAATCGGGTTTAGGCAGAGGGTCGCTAAAATACTCTGTAAATCCCGCTCGTGCCCAAACGTGCATTAAATCTTGTGTATTCTGCAGTCCTTCAAATTCTCCTGAAAAGAACTAGTACTTGGCCCATGTGCGTAAATCAAATGCCAAATTGGCCTCAAATATGAAATCAGCGTCTGCTAATGGTCCTGCTAGGCCTTGAAACCAGTGAGAATTACGATGAATCTTCTCAGTATATCCTCTAGGAGGATCATCGATTGGCATGGGTCCTGGAAAACCTTGAAACTCTGGTGGTTGCATCGTAGGATAAGATTCTGCTAGTAATTCTCTAATAGTGGCCATCGGTGCACTGGGGCCAGCTTCTGATGGTCCTGCTTCGGTTTGCATGATGACTGATGAGCTAATGGAAAAGATCTGCTACAAAAGATTAACACATTAGTATGGAAATTAATTATGATCCCATTAAGGTGAGACCGCAATCCCTTTCCATAACCGATGTGTAACCCGTGTAGCCAAGTGTCGTGAAGTGATTAATGCAATGATTCTTTGTAGAGCTAATGCAGGTCTCTAGACACCTACATGGTCAGATTATGCATACATTTCTTGATGAGATTTTATTATGCATGATGTGGGGTTTGGTGTATGAATTCATACAAGGTTTGGTTGAGGGTGAATTATTACAAGGGTGGAGTTTAAACGGGGTGGGAGAATTGTTAGATACGATGGTACAAGAAGACGTCTGGATACGTTTCGGTATCCATTTCCTAAGAGTCTGGGAGTGGGTGGTATGTTTCTGCTGAGGGACAAAAAGTGGTAACGGGTTTGGTGGTATTGAAGGATGGAAAGATTTCTGAGGGGTATATATTACATGGCTAGAGGGTTGGGTTATAATACATTGTTTGGGTACCCAAATCTGCATGGGTGTGGGTCTATGGATAAGATACTTCTTGGCGATCCAAATCTGCCGAGTATTTGTACTTGGGTAAGAAGATCAAGGGGACTTTGGATGCTGACTCTGCTTTTGTTGAAACTTTGTCCTGTTCTCGTCTCCAGTGTTGCCAATAGCCTGTGGTTGCTGTCCTTTTGGCACCCATATTTGTTTCGTGCCACTTGTTCTGTGATGTTGATACTGCTGCTTTCTTTGCCTTGTCTGGTGATGTCGTCGGTCTGGGTTCCTCTGTTGTGGTTGACTCGTTCGTGGTTGGGTTTGAGAGGTCCATTGGACGCTCTGCTTTGGAAAAGAAGGGAGATCCAACACTTGCGTGACCTGCCCATTAGGAAGTGATTCGTTATTTATCTTTAATCTAGGCCAGTCCGCAGCAAGTTTGGAAGGATGAGCACCGCAGGGTGTTGTGCTCATTTGGCCGCTGATGCAACCCACCTGATCGCTGATTGTGTTCATCTGCCCTAGCGGTTGGGTAGCTGCCCCTTCTAGTTTGCAGGAAGCCCCAGGGAAGATCTCCTGTCGTTCTTCTGATTGACAATTGTCCCTAGCCAAGCCCGAGTGGGTTGGTGTAGACGTAACGTGACTGGTCTGACCCAAGATCTTCTGGTCTTCCGTCGCATGCGTTTCATAGGGTCTAGGGTTACAAACCTCAATCGGAATGCCGTTAGGGAAGTCAAGCGGTATCACGCGCTTCTGTTCTAAGGTTCCAATCTGTAAGGAGCCTTGTCTAAGATTTAGGTCCACTGAGTGATCGTATAGCCAATCTTGGCCAAGGATTAGGGGTTCTATCAGGTCGTCATCATGGCACACTAGTAGCTTCGCTGTCATGGTCACATCCTTAATGAGGATAGGAAGGTCCACCTCACCCATGCAAGGGGTTTCCATGCCTCCTAGGCCTATGAGGTATGCCTCAATTGGCCGCATTTCTATTCCTGAATCCTTATAGTGGGACCATCTAATAGCACTAGTCGCAGCACCTGAGTCAATTAAAGCCCTGAGCTCTTGGCAAGGGTTGCCGTGCTCTAGCCTGACTGTAATGAATGGTCTCCTGTCCACTATACTAGGATGAGTGTTTGACTTTACTTGACACATGGCCATGGGGTATCTGGGTGTAGTTTCCAGATGGTTATAATGTTCTCTCCCTAGTCTTTGTCTTCTTAACTTCATGCGTTTAATGCGTTCTATTGCTTCTGCCTGAGCTTCCGCTCGTATTCTATTTTGTTCCTCCTTAGGTTTCTTTGCCAACGTGAGTCGTCTAAGCATATCCTCAGTAAGAGGTTCCTGATATAGCTTGACTCTACAGCCACTAATATAATTAGGCATTATATCTCCTTCTAAAGTGGCTAATTGTACTGCTCCACTTGTTGAGAGTCTGTTAATGATCATAGGTCCATAACCTTGCTTTTCTAACTTACGTGCGTGTTGTTTCAACGTATATACTAGAACTAAATCTCCTTCTTTTAGGCCTTTATCTTTCACATGTGCATCAAAATATGCTTTCTGTCGCTTCTTCGCTGCATATATTCCTGCTGCTGCCTTTAGCCTGGTTTCTCCTAATCGTTCCAAGTCCATTATTCTTGCTGATAATTCATGGCCGGTCCACTGATGTTCTTGTGCAACCTTAAGGGTTGGTATCAAGAAGTCCAAAGGAAGCACTGCATTCTGACCAAAAACCATCTGAAAGGGAGTTGCATTGAGTACGGTCTTATAGGCCACTCGATATGCCCAAACAGCGTGGTGTAACTGTTTGTCCCAATCTGAACGTTTGTTGTTCACGAGTTTCGTCAGTACATTACAAAGGATCTTATTAGTGCTTTCAGCCTGACCATTGGCCTGAGGATGATATGGTGCGGATTTCTTGTGAATCACCATAAAATCCTGTAACAAATATTCAATGACTTGGTTTAGAAAGTGAGTGCCTCGATCGCTCACTAACTCTATAGGCAATCCATATCTTGTAAAGACATTCTCAAATAAGAATTTTGCAGTTGTGTGTGCATCATTCTTTTTCGTGGCTTTTGCCTCTACCCATTTCGTAAGATAATATGTGGCAACAATAATGTATTCCGCATGTGTACCTTTTGCAGGGGGGTTAATGGGTCCTACAAACTCTATACCCCACTTTGAAAATGCACGTCCTCCCATCATGGGTTTCAATGGCATTTCATCTCTGCGAGTAGGAAACTGAGTTCTTTGGCACACATCACATCTCTTGACATAGGTATGAGCATCCATGTGAAGAGTGGGCCACCATAATCCTGCAAAGAGGATGGCTTTGATTATCCTATCGGGTCCAAAATGACCTCCTGCAACACCTTGGTGTGCAGTCTCTAGTATGCTCAGGTAATCGCTCAGACTACGTTGTCGAGCTAAGGTCATGCCTTGAGGGAATGTCTTCGTCCTCAAGTATGTCACTAATTGTTCACTCCAGTCTGGTGTGAGAGACACATGATACAATGTAGCATGTTCTACTGGTGGTCTTTCACAACAAGCATGGCATTCTTTACACAACTTGTAGACATCTGCTTCCATCGAAGGCCAATATACTCCTAGTCTATGCAGAGTCTGTAATGTTCGATGTTTTGAATGATGTTGCTTTAATGCACCTATGTGTGCTAATTGCAACCAATTCGCATGTTCTGATTCATCTACACAACAAGCAAGAATCTTTTGATTATCCTGTTTATATATGCTTCCTGCCATTATTTGGTATCTCTGAGACTTGGTAATCTCTCCTTCTTTGATCTTTATCCTAGGATTCTTGGGTCCGTATGTCAGAATAGGGACTATTGGTTTAGCCCATTCTGGTGCTATCTCAAGATTAAACAAATAAGCATCTGGTAATTCATCCGCTATTCCTTGAGGAGCTTCTCCTGAGGTTAATCTCGAAAGGTGGTCAGCTCTAAGATGTGTCTTTCCTTTCCTGACTACTACTTCAAAATCATACTCCATGAGTAATAGAAACCAACGTATTAGTCATCCCGTGTTACATGGTTTGTTGACTAAGTATAATAGTGCTTGATGATCTGTAAAGAACTTGAACTTGTTTGCCAACAAATAATGCCTAAACTTCTTTACTGCGTAGATCATCCCTAATCCTTCTCGTTTCGTAGTGGTGTAATTTCTTTCTGCTGCGTTCAATTGTCTGCTCGCGTAAGCTATGGGGAGATCTATGTTACCTTCATTCGTGGGTTGTGCTAACACACATCCTATGGCATAATTGGATGCATCCACATGTACATGGAATGGCTTACTCCAATCCGGGGTTGTCAATATAGGTGTTGAGCACAAATGTCATTTGAGTTCATTGAATGAATTTTCACATTCATCTGTCCATTCAAAGTTGGTTAAAAGAGAGTACAAAGGCTTGGCTATGATTGCATACATGTGTATGAATCTCCTATAATATCCGCAATGGCCCATAAATGCCTGTACCTCTTTCACATTAGTTGGTCTAGGTAATTCTGCAATTACCTTCACCTTTTCTTCATCCGTAGAGATTCCATTTTTTGACACAATGTGTCCTAGAATTTTGCCTTGTCTGACCATGAAAACGCATTTTTCTGGGTTCAAACAAACCTGATACTCTCGACATTTGTCAAATATTTGTCTTAACTCTGGGATATGTGTCTGTCTTACATTTGAATGAGCACATAAGTCATCGACATAAACTTCCAAACTCTTGCGTAGGAATTCCTTGAAAACATGACACATAAGTCGCTGGAAAGTGGCGGGTGCATTTGTTAAGCCAAATGGCATCACACGAAATGCAAATATACCCCATTCGATGGCAAATGCCGTCTTGTGTTGATCTTCTGGAGCAATGGCTACTTGATTATAGCCTGAAAAACCATCAAGAAAGCTGTAAACTTCCTTGCCCGCAACTCTTTCCAATAGATGTTCTGTGATAGGAAGAGGATAACTGTCTCTAATTGTGGCGGCATTAACTTTTTTAAGGTTAATACACACACGCAATTTTCCATTCTTCTTGGGCACAACCACAATGGGGGATACCCATTCGGTATGCTCAATTTCGTAAATGAATCCTGCTTCTATCAAGCGATCTATCTCCTCTTTAATCTTCACAGCGTAGTTATCATTATACGTGTACGGTTTCTGTTTCGTAGGTTTTGCATCTGGAGTCATAGGGATTCTATGAGAACATATATCTGGATCTACTCCTTTCAAATCTTTGTAACTCCAAGCGAACACATCTCTATATTCGCGCAATAGGGCAACTAGCTCTTCTTCTTCTTCCTTCGTCAAATCATGCCCTATGTATGTACATTTTTCTTCTTCTCCTTCTATGGCGACTATTATTTTCTTGGTTTTCTCTCGGTTATCATATACTTGTCCGTCATTCGCCTTTCTATTAGGCATTCGTACCATGATTCTTCTATCTTCGATTTCATATTTCTTGAAGTTCTCGGGTACTTCAAACAAAGATTCTTCTTTTTCTGACATGGTTTCTTTCTTCTTTCTTTTCTTGCCTTCACTCTTGTTAGTCACTTCTGTGGCTAACCTCACCTCATTCGTAATTTCCTCGTGTCTCTCAGTGTGAGTCTCTACCTCGAAAAAATATTCTTCCTCTGATGCAAAGGGTGGGTCCATGATAATTGATTCTAAATCAAAATCGCTTGCATCCTCAAATGCATCAGTGTTAGGTTCACACTCTTCTAAAATTGCATCGCACATGATTGGCTCTATCGTGAAAACTGAAATGTCATAGCCATCCTCGTCACAATGGGGTGTCCATTGTTCTTCATTGATGGCTACATCCATGGTTGCTAGGATTTCTGCCCAACCATGGGGTTCAAATTCTTCGTCTGGAAATACTACAGGTGCATAAGCTGGGTCTTGAAGGGTTCGTGGATTTTGTTCTGCACCTAAGGTCCTGGCTTCTAACCTTTCTTCCTCTTGTTTGGCTACTTTACACATCCATAAATGAGTATCCTCATGCAACCAAGAAGGATCTGATTCTAATGAGTGCACGGATTCCGTCTCTACTGGTGTCTTATGGATGGTATTCCATTGTATTGGGGGTACATCTCGATGTGAATAGTCTTTAAGATTGACTTTGGTAGTCACTCCTAAATGTTGCAAGTACAAAGAATTAGTTCCCCAATCTTGTACAATTTGCAACTGACGCATGAATGGTCGTCCCAATATCATATCATAAGCATGGTTTTTGCAAAGTCAGAAATGGCGAAAGTATGCTCAAATTCTACGCCACAAGTGGTGAGAGATATGCCTTCTAGTAAGCCTAATGGTTTTTCTATGTGTCCGTCAGCCATTTGTAGCTTCATCCTGGTGGGTCTCAATGCTGGCTTACCCCAATGTTTCCATAAAGCGGTGGTAGCTATGGCTACTCCGGCTCCTGAATCTAAGATGGCTTTCGTGGTGTAGCCCTGATGGGTTATCGGAAGATAAGTGTTACCTTCCTCTCCTTCGCTTACATCTCCAATCTTTTCTACGGGTATTTCTGGTACCTTATTTCGTGATCCTATTTGTGAGGGAGTAGTAGCAAGCTCGGGGAATTGATTTGCTACATGTTTCCACAATTCTGGTTTTACCTTCAATAACTCCTCCAGAGTAAGGTTACATTGTACTTTGGTATTCTTGATCACTTCCGTGTTTCTAGGGATTACTGATTCTTCATTCCTCACTATTATCGTGGGTGCTCTCATACTAATAGACTTTGCTTCCCAAGGTCCTGTGAACTGAGGTAATTCTTGTAAAGAATTAGAGTCAAATCCTGTGTGTTCACTCAGTTGTTCTTCCTCTACATCATCGTATATAGAGGGAATGTCTTGGGGAAATTGTTCTTGCAAGTCGTCTATTTCTTGAATAGGAGGATGGGTTCCTTGTTCCTTTCTCCATTTCTCTTCTTGGATCTCTCTCAAAAATTCATGTGAGTACCTATGTATGGAAGACAGGTTGTCTTGACTTTCTGTGTTGGGTACTTGAGACAGGGATGGTGCATTCCTTTCTTGTGTCTCTGGGACAATAGGGTTCCTAGGCTGATCCTTTTTCTCTTTGCTTTCAATCAAATATTCTAGCCTCTCCATTAGTCCTTGAAAGTGTAATTCCGGTTTTGCCATGTTATTCCAATTAAGATATCTAGAGGCTTCAAACAAAGCTTGTGCTAGTTCTACCATCTTCATGCAAAGTTTAGTTCTCTCAATTTCTAGATCAGCTCGAGGGTAGTTTTTGCTCACTTCAGCTACCTGAGGTCCCTCTTTTAATCTAGCTTGATATGCACGAAACATTATGTCTAGATTTTCTGGTATGGGTTCCGCTAAAACTGATCCTGATTTCTGAGCTGGATTCTCTTGATTCAAGTCCTGTGAAGTCAATTCTAGGATTTTGGCTCTAGATTCCTTTAAACTTCCTTCCAACTCAGTTATCTTTTTACTCCACTTTCTCTTTATTCTTTCTCTAGAATCTTTCCAAGATTTTGTCTTTTTACTGTTAGATTCTGCAACTTCACTAGTTCCGGCTACTTTCTCTTGATTAAGCTGTTGGTTATGTAAGAGTGCCTGGGCTCTTGTTATAGCTTGGATAGGCACGTATAGGGTTGGATCCATCTGCGTTATTTACAATACCTATCACGTTGATCGATGTCACATTCGAAGCATTAACAGGGTTCTTAGGACAATCTTTGATTATGTGCTCTTTGCCACAATCAGCACAAAAGCCTTGGATGTTATAGTACTGTGATTGTCCTGCTATCGGAGGATGTGGACAATCCTTTATGAAGTGATCTCCTTGGCACCTAAAGCATGGTCCTCTAGGGCCCTGTGGTCTTTGTTGTCTTAATTGGGGCCGTGGATTTGGGTTTGTGTACATCACATTAGCATAGTCTGGCTCCCAACTAGGTTCCACTGGTGGACTATCATAATGATATGTTTCTATGTGTTCTGGTGACTCCGTGTAATAAGCGGGTGGACTATCTACATGCGTAGAGTCAAAACTGTTTGAGTGTGGGTCACCCTCTGTGATCAAAGGTGAAGAAGGCACTAAGGCCCTACTTAGGTTCTCTTCTGCAGCAGCGTATTTGACTGAGATGACATTCGCTGGTGGGGGTGGCTGCTGAGCTAAGACAGGTTGAGGTCTCTGTTGAGCCTGGTATGGGTAGTTCTGAGGAGGCCTATAGTAATAAGGCTGAGCATTGTATTGGCCTTGATACCTACCTGGCTGCGGGTATGCTTGCGGGTAGTTCTGTCTCACGGTTTGTTTGTTGTATGGGCAGTCTTGAGCCGTATGATTCGTGTATCTTCTCTCAATTGTGCAGTATTGGCCACTAGGGTTGGCTTGTGGTTGTGGTGCATTGGGACACACATTTGCCATATGGTCACCACCACAGGTGTAACAACGCTTGTTCATTAGCACCCTAGGTTTACTAGAAACTCCTAGTTTCTGAGCCACTTTTTCTGCTAGGTCTTCTATTGAGCTAGACAATTTTGTGGATGCTAGAGATGAACAGTCTGAGTCCTTATAGACCTTTGAGAGTTCCAACTCATCTCCTAAGTTGTCCTCAATGTCTATACAAATTCTTATACATTGCTCTAGCGTTCTCGGTTCTTTTAGGTACACGTAGGAGCGTAGTTTAGAGCTCAACAAGCCATCTAAAAACAATGACACTTGCTTGGCTTGTGAGGGTAGCTCTTGCATTGGACATCGTTCAACATATTGTCTAAACCTACGTCTTGCCAGTCTTACTGTTTCTTGAGGGGTTTGTTTGAAGCTATGAATCAACGAAGACGTGTCATGTCTAATCCCACTTTTAGAGAATTCAGTGATGAATGACTCTAAAAAGTGATGGATGTCTCTAAATTGCCTTTGTTGCAGAGGTTGGAACCAAGTTAAAGCGGTATTCTTTAACGTTAGTCCAAATGCATTGTATTGCGTGAACATGTCTTCAACTTGTTCGGCTCTTAGTACTTGCTTGAATTCTGCGACGTGGTCATAGGGATCTCCTGTCCCATCAAAGTAATTTTTCATGGATTTCACTAATTGAGTGGGTCTTAATATTCTTGCGTGTTCACGTGGTCTAGGTAGAGGAAAATCATCTCTACCACCTAGTACTCCATGATCTCTTTGTCTATCCCCTCTATTAGTGTTCGTGGTTGTTCTATCTCTCCCTATGGGGTGATCAAAGCTTACTTCCGGTCTCTCTTTACTTCCCTCTCTTTGATTTCCATGGGCTGAGGATGTTCCTGCCCCTTGTTGACTTGTATTCATGTTCGTTCTAGATGGAGGGAATACCAATTCACCTCTCCATGTGTATGTGTTTTTAGCGTGGTCAGGCACCACAAAGACTCTTTCTGAAGTCTCATCCAGGTATACAACCTTTCCAGGTGTATCCAGGTCCTTGAACTCGTATATAGTGATGATACCTACCTCACTAAGTAGTTCTGTCTTGTATCTCCAAAAGGCTTCATCAGTTTCTTTATTTACAAACAACTCTATGCTTCTGTTGTCTTGAGGGATCCATTCTGGGATTAGTACTCGTGTCAGTATAGATTTCCCTCTAGGTGTTCTAGGCTCTTCTAATGGTTCTTTTCCTTGAGATTTAGTTTCCATCTCTGGCTGAATCACGCCAAACTCGTTGGTATTGTTTGGCTGCGTACTTAATATGTACATTGTTCCTTCCTTGTCTATGTACGCGTCTCTCTCGAATTTCACCACTGGACGTTCCAATCCAATGGGTTGATCGGGGTTGTGCATTTGCACCACTTGCCTTCGCAAACCATCCTCATAGATGCGAGCACCTAATCGGTTGGTTCGGAGAAACTCTAGTTGTGTTCTATAGGGTCCTTCTGGTTTTTCTAAATAGGCTACATTCGACCCTCCTTCTGGTTTTTCTGTGCTAAATGCCATTTCTGATTCGCTAGTATCTGAGCTCTCGTAGGGATAACTAGTGTTCAATTGTTGAGCCCACGATCGTGCAGTAGTTCTTACACTTGCCTCTGATGACCTAAGGCTTCGTCGGTCTGACTTGCCTATATGTTTGCCCGATCTAAGGTTCATTAATTTTGTTCCTTGCACACTCAGTACACGCTCAGATCGTCAATAATTCTTTGTTATTACTGTCTTGATTCTTTTTAAATTTCTTTAGATTCTTGTCTTAATGTATGCGTCAGGAATTCGACTTTCCGTGGTACTTTGAGTTCTCGTTCCGTCAGACTTATGTTCTTTCCTCTAGATTTTCGTGTCACACACCTTTACTTTAGTTTTGAACTTGATAAATTTAACTCTCTTGAACTTGAGGCGTTCCTATCGTCTTAAATCCACAATGCTAACGTTTATCCTAAGCTAAGAATTGACTGAGGGGGTTGAGTAATCTTCCAACCTCGAGTCAGCTTTTCTGGTTGCTCTGATGCCCAAGAAGCCGCGCTTCCCAAGCTTTATGCCCTTCACTGCCTTGCCTTGGTTGCCTTTGATTGCCCTTGCTAGACCTGGAAAAATTCAATATTAGACCAATTCACAGTTGGATGATCAAGCACTTGAGTATATACACCTTTTAAGTCCCTTCCCTTTTGCCCAACTTTTCAATGTTTGCCCCCTGGCTTTCTAGTCCCAAACTAGGTCAACCTCAAAATAGCTTATCTAAAAATAGACGTATCCTTTAAGAAAAAACAGTTGAGGTCACGTAGTACTCGTCAAGAGCTTTCTAATGAGCTATTAAGCTCAAAAAACGGACTTCGGATGAAAAAGTTATGACCGTTCAGGCCCTGGGGGGTAAAAACTGACAAACAGGTTTTTCTCCAAATATGAGCTAAGGGGCCTCCTATGAGTATAATCACCCAAAAATTTCCCAAAAATAGCCCCAAAATTGGCCAAAAAATGAAACCCTAAAATTTGCGATGGGGGTGCACAATCGCGATGGTCTGAGATGATCGCGATGGTCTGGGACCGTCGCGACGGCGTGAGGGTGAACAATCGTGATGGTCTGAAGTGCACCGTCGCGATGGCGTGAAAGTGGACAATCGCGATGGCGTGAGTGTGAACCGTCGCGATGGCTCGATCAGGCGGACAATCGGGATGGCGTCAGTCAACGGTCAACGTGAACAATCGTGATGGTCCAAAGTGAACCGTCGCGATGGTCACAGATGCGATGGCTTGAGCCAATCGCGATGGTCTGGGCGCGATGGCGTGAGCCAATCGCGATGGTCCGAATTTTTGAAGTGTCGCGATGGTGTGAGGGTGTCGTCGCGATGGTCCAAAAAATGAACCGTCGCGATGGTCCGGCTGAGCCGTCACGATGGCGTGAGCCAATCACGATGGTGTGACACAATCGCGATGGTCTGAGACCGTCGCGATGGTCCACCAAACTGAGAATTTCTGAAATGCGTCTGTGGATTCCTAGAAGCGCAAGGGTCGCCTACACGCCTGTGTGGTCGCTTACCAAAAATTCCGAAGTTTGCAGACCATCGCGATGGTCTGACACACTCGGAAATTTCTGACAGAAGGTGATTTTCTTACCTTTTTGCAGCCTTCCTGATGCACTGGAGTACTGTACCTGCAAGAAAACTCAAGAAAGCAAAAGCACACACAAGCACAAAAGCTCTCTCTCACTGTCTCGCATGCACAAATGAGGGGAAATGAGGAGAATGGGTGGATATGGTGAATTTTCTGATTTTTTTGGAGATGAAGATGATGATGCGGTGATGAAGATGGAGTGTGGGGGAGGTGAACAACACTAAAAACTAAGTAAAAACAACAACAAAAACTGAAATTTTTACCTTCCAACGCCACATCTTGCTATACTCTTACCATCACACATTCGTCCTAGACTCGATCCCCGGCAACGGCGCCAAATTTGGTGTTGCTCTAGCACAATGGTGAGAACCACGTTAAGAAGCTCCACCTCCTTAATGTCAATCCGCGGAAGAGATAGGAGTGATATGAAGATCGTGAACGTGAGATGATGTGAGAGTGAAGGTGAGAAGCACCAAGATGCACACACACATACACACACACAATGAAGAGACAAGCAAGACACAATGGAAGGTGGGAAATTAGCTCTATTACTCAAGAACACTATTACAAGCTCAAAAGAACTCTAAGCTCACACTAGCCAACACTAACCAACCTCAAAAATGAGCTCTCTAGCTCTTTTTATAGTTTCTAGACTAGTTTTGACCGGTTTCACATCTAGTGACCGGCATAGTTAAAAATTAGGTCCTAGATGCTATTTGGAAGGGTAAACGGTGTCTAAAAATAACGAAAATTGATACGCTTGTTCTACCTAAGCTCCTCAAGCTCGAGGACTCCTCGGCTTGCACAAAATGGAGCTATGGATTACAAAATGGGGTTTTCTATGTTACATATGTTACAATAGTGATGAAAATCACTGTTGGAGGTTTTTGGAAAGTATGTGAAAACATAATTCTTTGAAAAACGATTCGACTGGCTCCCTGCTCTGTTGCTACATGCTTCCATGTCATCTGTGCCTCTGGATGCTTCCAACAGAGATGCACGGAAAAGCTACTGAAACATGATCCCAGTCCCACCATTGCAGAAACCAAGCTAGAAGAAGTAGAAAGTTCAAACCCTCAAATCTCCAAAGAAGAAGGGAAATCACTCCATGCAGTGGAAGAGCAACCAGACACTAAGGAAACTGACATTCATGCTGCTTCTCACCCAGACAAAGGACCAGCAATATGGAATCCAACACTCAGATACTTACGGCAAAGAACGGCCAAATACCAATGGGTACGCAAAGATCAGAAGGAGAAAGAGCAGACGTCAACATCAACTCATAAGGAGAAAATAAAAATGAAAAAGTCAGCTTCACCAAAGTCCAAACCAAAAGGACTCTTGCAAGTATGGCTCCCCAAGCCTTTGATTGAAGCTCAGAGAGCACGACATCAGACATGGATCCCCAAGAAGATAATACAGGCAGCCAAGCTGGAGATAAGCACTCAGGAGGAAGCATTACGGCGGAAAAGGCGAGTGACGAAGCCAAAACACAATCATCCGAGAAACAAAAAGGGAAACACCTTTGTCACTAGGACTATAGAGGAAACAAAACAAACAAAGAAAGTCCAAGGAATCAAAGGAAGAAATCGACCTATTCAAGCGCCCATGAAATGGATTTGGAAACCCAAGCGACTGCAAGGGATGGACCAATGAAACAATGGATACGCCAATTGCACTCATGAAGCAATGGATGCACCTAAAGTATGCATAGTAGGGCCACATTACAAGGCCACGCATTCGGCACAGGATGTACCTGATAGAATTAATGGTGCACATTTTCCAATGGAGATTAGATCATAGCTTCAACTCTCTTAGGAATGGACATACTATGTACATAAATAAATGCTTCGGCTATACTAATGCTTGTTTTCTTTCAGGATAAGAAATCAAAAGATGTGGTAAGAGATCTCACTTATAGAACCATGGGAAACGGAGTGACGGAACGACAATAATCACTACAATGCACTACACATATTCATGCTTTCCTTTGAAGTTAATGCACTTTTCCTTACAAGTGCAGATGGCTTCTGAAGATTCTGAAGCAACAGTACAAGAGGAAGTATTGGAATTTCCACTCTAGAGTATAACCAAGGCAAAGGGACACTGGTTTCTAGAAGATCAACCAGCTGGGGAGTATCTCTTCCTGGCGACGATCAAAATTATGGATACAGATCATCAATTTCTAATCATGTCCCAGGATTTTCGAGTACTACATGAACTCCCGTCTATCGTAGACACCATGAAGAAAGCGGGCATACATAAATATTTTGAACTGCCAATCTATAAGCCAGACTTTTAAAGATGCACACAGGTCATGAATACCCTACAGCCAGCACTGCATGATCCATTGGTGCCCGAGGCTAGAGTGATGGATAAAATAGGTGAATGGGTAGTCATCCAATTTATGCATGACTTGATTAAAGAAGCCTTTTGATGGGAAAAGGATGGAACTACCGTGGTAAAAGAAGAAAGCCGAGGTGCAAAGACCAGGACATTTAGAGACATCAACCGGGTGGACATAGAAGAGGAAGTGAGGCTTATTCACCAACACTTCTGCTTCCCAAATATGCATCGGTATACGGCCCCTCAAAATATTATTGTTCAACTGCTCTCACGTGCCATTAAGCATATTGGCAATTAGATTAATCTGACCCCTTACATCCAAGAAAGGTTATTCGAAGCAAAAAAGCAATGGAATAATAAAAAGTTCCTCAATGGCAGTGTGGCCCTGACGATATTGATCTACCACGCTTTAGGCATTCGAGAGCACCTGCAAGAAATGCCATCATCAACTGCCATGGCGAAGTATGCCAAAGTTGCCACTGTTCCGAAAAAGAAAAGAGGAGTCAAGATTGTAGAAGAAGCAGAAACTAGCTCTCAACCCAGAATGAGAGGCACAAAGAGACTTAGGGAAGTCAAGCAAATGGAAGAGGAAGCTCGAGCCACGAAAAGGACACATGTACTACCAAAAACAACAATTGAAGAGCAAAGGCCAATTACAGAGGAAGACTTAACTAGGGCCCTGGAAGAGACGCACCAATATACAGAACGACAAGTAAATTTACCTGTGCAAGGTCACCATTATCAATAGATCCAACAAGAAGTGGAAGCAAAAAGGAAACTCATCAAAGTCCATCGGTACAGGGAAATAGGGTTGGACAATTCAAGCTCATCCTCCGATGCACAAGAAGAACCCGATACCTCACTATTAAACGTGGATATTCAAAGTGAGTCAAAGGATGATGGACAATGGGTAGAATTGAATGAAGTCAACTACAATGAAGAAGCAGAAGGCCTGAAGACGGATGACCACACTACGCATACTGATAAGAACACCACAAGTAAGGAAGCAGACCAAGAAGGTACACATGTGATAAAACTTAATGAGACTTCCACTATTCGTATCAAGGAGGCCACACCACCTCGCGAAATATCCATAAAGGTACCAAAGAAAGAGCTTCAAGAAGAGAAAATAGAAGACAAAGAACCCTTCACACCAATAAGGGTTGTGGCAGAACCCTCCCCCATGGATGTCACATTTCAAGGGAGTGCCACAAAAGCTCTTGATTTGGATGAGCAAGAAAAAGTACAAAACATACAATTACAAATTAGACAACCACACAACGAAACGGTCCACGTGGAGCAGGGAAAAGATGTGCAATCCGGAGAAGCTCCAAGCATACCTAGGACGTGGTTAAATGTCGACATAGCTCAGCTCAAGCCAGTAGTACAAGACATGATCAGAACCGCACTAGACACACAACAGTTAATGCTTGAGGCTGATGAAGACTATGATCAAGCGATGCAGGACAAGCATGCGCTTAAAGAAAAGAATAACAATCTTTCAACAGAATTAAAATCCGCTAGAGAACAAGTACATATGAAACACAATGAAGTTCAAGAGTTCAAGCAACAGTGTCAGACTCTAACCATGGAAAATGAAGGGTTAAAGGAACAACTACAAGTATTAACAAAGAAATTAGAAACTAACGAGACTGAGAAGGCACGAATGGCTGCCCGGAGCAAAATACTGGAATCACAGATCAAGGTATACATGGAGGAAGCAAAAAACTTAAGGAATCGAAATAAAGAGCTCATGACGACCCTTCTCAATGATCAACCAATAAATGTTCAAGAAATACCAGAGAAAGATATCAAAGAATTGGAGACAAAGATAGCTAAGTATGAAGATCAGCTCAAGAAGGAGCAACTCACCATTGCCGAATGGGAAAAGAGGTATATGGATGACACCGCCGCTCTTAGAACTAAATGGAAAAAAGCTGAGAATCGTTATCTCCTACAATGTAAAGAAGACACAGATCATCTTGATATCATTACGAAAGAACTTCTTAAACACAAGGATACTATTGCACATGCTACTGAAGAAATAAAGCAGAAAGATGAATTGATCCAACAGCTTCAAGCGCAATTGGCGCAGCAATCAATTGAGGGGACACCAGTAGTTCCAAAATCTGCAAAAGCTACTGTGGAGACTGAGGTACGTCCTCTCTCTCCCCCCTCATATCATTCACCGATAAGGGAGGCACAAGAGGTACACATTGAACATAATCATCAAAACATTGCAGAACTGAATCGACCGGAACGGGCACTACTGGTGTCCCAGCTTACGGCTGAATTTGAAGATCAAATCATCCAAGTAATGAAGGAAGCTAAGATAGAAAGCAAAAATTTGGAGCAGATTTTGAAGCCTTTCAGTGTACCCTATGGCCTGCTGAAAGAACAAACGCGACAATACATAAAGACTACGACAAATAAAGATCCAGACTACAATCTCCACTTCAGCCAAGATACATTCAAGTATACCCAAGAAGAATTTGAGAAGGCTGATCCCATTTGGAGACGCAAAATTTTGGAAAAGAATCCAACACTGCGGGTATAGTGGGAAGCATAACCATATGTGCTTCAAGTAAACCCATCTTTTTGCCCAGTACCCCGCAGATGCTCCTGGTCGCAATTTTAGGAAGGACAGCGCCAGGGAAGCATTAATAATCAGTGGCTGAATTACCCATTGTTACCTAGTCTGCCTCATAACTACCTACCAACGGAAGAGTATATGGTAAAAACAATGGAATTTTGGATTGCCAGATATGCTACGGTCCCGGACTTAGCAGTTAAAATGACCAATAAAATATTCAGTATGCTACTAACAGTAATCAAAGTCTTCCAGCACGCAAAATATACCTTTCTGAATTTCATCGGCATTACGCAAGGGTCCGAAGCACTCATTTTTTATCTATCTACTATTCCAAGCCACTTAACACTTATGGCATATTATTCTCGAATTATGTTCTTGCCATCAACATATATGCAAACTTTTGAAGAAGCATTTTTCACTGGCTTCTTTGAAATCGATTCAGAAATTTTTGACTTCGAACCTTAATGCACGTCTGGTCGCTTATGAGACGAGTTTTTTTGCGGATCATCGACAAGCACTAGAGGATGGAGTGAAGTCAACACAGTGGAAGGAATTTATGATATGTCATGCTAATCTTCTAAACCAAAGAGAGCAAGCAGCCGTACAGACCTATACACGTCGCCACAAAAAGCCTGTCGGGGATGACAGAGTTCAGGAGGAGGGACATGTGGAAAGGGAATCAAGTAAGAAAAGAAGAAGAAGAAGATCAAAGTCGAAAACGGCTCAATAAAGAATGAAGAGCATAATACAGAAGAACCACCCTCTACCCAAAGCCCCGCAGGGGCACGCATCAGGCAACAACGCGAATCATCCAGGTCCTGAGAATTGGAATTAAAGATCAATCAGAACCAGGACATTTCATGGGAAGGATAGAACAGGGCCAAGAACCATACATGAAGAAGTGAAAGACAATATTTGGCATGTAATAATCCTTCCGCTGATAGCGTGCATTGTCAACAAAGTAAACAGGCTCAAAACAATACAACCGGGTCAGATGTGTGCAACCAGGACAAATTAGAAGACCAAAAGCTAGAAAGAGGTGACTAAGGACAGCACATTCCTAGTCACTGGTGGCGTGAGTGGCAACGCGACTGGATGCAGCAACCCAGATTTATGATGTACGGGATATCAAGGGGAAAACAGAAGCAAAGGACTTACATCGGATAAAATAACAAATTCTCTGACAGTCCTTGTTGCCGCTTCGACCGCTGGGTGCGTGCATTCAGACCTCTTGAACAAGCTGAAGACAAGAAGTAAAGCCTGTCAAGGGACGACAGAGACAAAGAGGGGGAGAGTGTTGCAGAGCAAAGGAGCACAAGAGAAGAGCCCCAAAATTTTCAAATTAATGGGCATAAATTTTCTTCTTCGAGGTCTTAGAGAATTCCCTCAAAACCATGTAAATGCAATAGAGGAGTCCTCTAGATGCATAATCCCAACTTGTTATAAAATATCCCTTGTAAATTAATAGGAAATTCACTTTTTTACTAATAAAGTGCCGGTCTCTTGTGTGAAAGGACCAAACTTAGGGCACATGTATATAAGTCACTTTGTGACTCTTTGTAGAGACTTTTTGCCATTGTGAAAAAGGAGCTCTCCAAAATTTCGAATTTGCTTCTTTCTTGCAGATTTCTATCTTCTCTTTGATCTTGTATGTGTATGTAATGCTTGGAATGTGTGTGTAGGACTGTTGTCTACCCCTCCCCACTGTTTTTGAGCTACTGTAGTGTGTGTGTGAGCTTGCAAGAGTTGTGGCGTGAGTGTGGGTGCTTCCCGCCATTCACTATTTTGGTCATAACTTGAAGCAGAGTTGTCAGAATCAAGTGAAACAACTTCCAATAAATGCGTCTCGTCGAGAGCTTCGAAATGAGTACCGTATTGACTATATTCGGAGCTTGAAGCTAGGAGAAATCCTTGATTTACTAAAAACTATTGTAAGAGGTATCGCGGTAGACACTTTCAGTCATTAGTGAGTTTGAGAGGTGGATTAGTCTTTTCTCATGCATACCAACTAACCCACTTCATTTTCCATCATGTGTGCACATGTCCTCATACACTTGGTTAGGTCGTTCGATCGGATTGACATTTAAAGGTGTGTTAATTTCTCACTATACGCACTTGTGTTGCAATAGAGGTACAGTCTCATTGGCACAAGTCCTTGAGTCTTCTTGACTTGGGTACACAATGGGTTTCGTGAGTATGTCCAAAATCTTAGCATCCCCAACACGAGATCGGAGCAGCCCTCCTCTGATCCAGCGCTGCTCCTCCAGGATAGCTACCTCCTTGACCTTGAGCACCATGCCCATAGGTCTTTCTCTTCTCCCAACGAGGCATAGGTGGGACACTTTGAGCAGGCAATCCTATGTATGGACGTTCTCTCATGTTTCCCCATTGCATGGTTTGGCTTTCACTAGCCATCTTATTATAACATCAGTCCTCCATATGGTTTGTCCTACTGCAAAAGGTGCAAAGCAACCTAGGTGGCAGTCTATGCACAACAGGTATTGAGATTGGGGCATTCAAAGGCTACATGACCAAAGCCATGGCAATTCTCACACTACATATTAGATCGGAACACTCCTTGATTAAGGTTCAAAACCAGCTCTTGCTTCACCATGTATGCCTCTTGGGCCATCGTCGTAGCCTTTACCGCTTGTGTTACCAATTCTAAAATCCATTCCTTGGTCAGCGTAGGCTTCTCTTTGCTTGTTGTGCTAGTGGCGGCTACAAAAGACCAAGTCATCAATGTAGGGCTTCCTTGGCAGAATCTCTTATAGCTACACTCCATAGTCCTCCTATTGGCTCGTATAAGAGCTTTATCCTCCTCTGTTGACCTAATTGCACTTCCTCCCATAATCTGGCTTGTTCTTTGGCACCTATCAAATTGGCTGGGCGTGTGAGGCTGATGTGGAATCCCTCAACCTGGCAATAAACCTCCTCTTCAAGGTCTCATCATTCGGGGCATTTGCGCCCATATTCCTTACCAAAGTTTTCGTCCTCTGGATATAATGGTCTATGCTTTCATTGACTCTTTGCCACAAAAAGTCCATTTGTTAGGCAAGTCTGTCTTGGAATCCTTGTCTTCAAAACTTCGCCAAGAAGGCATCCTTAAGCATATGATAAGTTCCTCATTCCAATGGTGTCAAATTCCCATACCAATTGGCTAGCTCGTCGTGGAGAGTAGTGGGAAATATTATCAACCTCTGACCTTGGTCAACTACTTCATTAGCCTCACAAGTAACTTCAAAAAGTTGAATAAAGCTATCTGGGTCCTCATCTCAGATGCCTGAGAACTTAGGGAAATCCCCTAAATGTACTAGAACTCATTGGGTGATTTTGAACAAAGGGGTGATGTTGATGTCACTCCACTCCCCGAAATTTAATGCTCTCAGTTTCAGGACTCCCTTGAGCCTCCTAAGCAAATCTTCTTTGGTCGTGCTTCCCTTCCTCGGACTGTCTATGACTTTTCCAAAACTACTCGTATGATCTCTGTCTCTCCTTCTCTCGAGCCTTGGCCCTATGAGCGGCTCACTCTTCTCTTTGTGTACGAGTTCTCCCTGAGGACAAACTCCACTTGCTCATGTACCAAACCCTAGGTCCGCAAGCTCAACCAACCTGTGGCACTAGACGAACCTATGGCACTCTATTATAGAGAGGTACCAAGCTATCCCTAGTAGGATCGCCAAAATGTTAAGGTCTTCTAACCCGCAAAAACGTTAGCAATATGCAACTATATCTTGCTGAAGTTCTTATCTCTCACAAATCTGTCTACTTTGAGCTCACAATAGCATGCAAATACTTCACCTTTGTGATCCCCAGCTCGATCGCCAAAATGTTGATGCCCTGTAGCCCAAGGAACGGATGTGGAAATATGTTTGTGGTTTGCCCAAAATCACTTGGAATCGGCCTATTTTCACTCCTCTAAGCCCAGAATCCTGCTCGAATGTAACTGTAGAGGAGAAAAGTGAGAAGACCCGAATACGCATGCAAACCAATACCCACTCCCGCGATTGACCCTTGCAAGCACACTCTCTTCTTGTTCACATTTCCTATCTACTTACTCTCCCTCTTACACACAGATACCTCCTCGCTTGCTCTCACCTGCTTTCTCTCTCTTTTCCTTTGTCTTACCTATCCCCACACACTCCATCACTCTCTTTCCTTGTTCTCTCTTGCTCTCTCTCTCACCCTTCTACACCCGCCTACACACATACCTTCTTACTCTCTTAGACACTTTCACATCTACATTCAGGCACACACATTCATACTTTTTTTTAAACTCTTTCCCATTCCCACACACTCTTTTTCCCTCACACTCACACATGCTGCTTCTCACTCCTTCATACACCTTTTCTCACAAACAAACAAGAACACAGGATGCCATCTTTACACACAATCAAAACCTCACATGCACACTTTCACCCACTTGTGCACTCTTCCCCTCACAGACCAACAATTACACATACTCTACTCCCCCACTCACTTTTTCACACACAGACATTCAACTACAACCATCCACACACTAGCTCACTCCCTCACTCATGCACTTAACTCTCACATACAGAGTCACTCATGCAATCATTCACTACTCTCTCTCTCTCTCTCTCTCTATCTCACTCTCTCAAATTCCTTAACAACAAATGAATTGAATTTCACCTTGATTCTGCCCTATTTTATATTCCGTCTCTCCAATAGCACCCTTCATCCCCTCTATGTGCAATCTAAATACTTTGGTTCATGTAGATGGGCAACTCTTTCACTTTGTATAAGGTCTTCTTTCCTCTAAAATATTTATCCATTATCTTCTAAATCAGCCCTTTATCCTGCTGTTGCTGCTGCTTAAACTTAAGCCCTAATTACTCCTAAGTAATCCACCTTTCAAGTCAGAATTCACCTTCCAGGTAGTATGTACTCATACAATCTTTGATGTTCAAAGCACTTCTTTAGCTTTTCTGTATAACTGCACCAATTGTATGTAGATCCGGAAGTAGTATTCACAAACATTTTCTAAAAGTAAGTTGTTTGTTGTATTTGTTGCAATCCATACAACACAAGGCTTGTGGAGAGTCAATGGCTTTACCCCAACTATCCACCTCATCACTATGAAAGCATACCTCAGACAGAGGAGAAGCATCATCAACAGATAAATTGTGGATGATTTTAGTGTGCACAACTAAAGTTTCTACTATCACTTTAACTGGTTCAACATGGCAAGCCAAATTCTCCAATATCCCTAAGCAAATATCCCACTATGGCTTGCAACACCTCCTCTCTCATCTTAACGTACTGTCTTGACCTCCAAAGAGAATAAAGATCAATCTTTTGTTGGCCACTTCTCTCTTTTTTTTTTTTTTTTTAACCAGAGAACTCCCTTTGTCAATGGCTAACTTCCCCCTTCGTATCTTCTTCTCCTTCATCACTTGCACAGAAAGCCACAAAAGAAAACCTCCAAAAAAACAAAGAGAAAAAGACCCCACGATTCCCTCCTCCCCTGTATTGTTTCCAGTCACACAACATGTGTATATAGATGCACACATGCATATTTAACTACATAGGAGCAGACTGATAAAAGAAATTCTTCACCCTTTCGATTCGACTTATCATACTCTATGAACAGAGATTCTGGGCAACCTTGTAATATACAGAGTTAATAAATCCATCACCCAAAGAAATTCATAGCAGGCTGTTGCTAACAATTCACAAGAGATTTAGAAGAACCATCACTTTACATGGAAGTTGCAGCTCTGAACGCACCCAAATTGAATCATCTCATGGCTGCCCTTCTGCACTATACACCTTATCCTTCTGATACATGGAATGTCTAGCAAACTAGACAAAGGCCTCCCTTCTCTAACTGCTTTTTCTCAGACCATGGAACACCAAGAAATCTATGCTGAAGGATCAAGAAGTCTTCTATGCAGCATAACTTTGCATGTTGGACAGTGTCGGTTGCCTTTGAATCGACTCTTTGAGCTCAAACTGACACATTGATAATGAAATCATCCTCCACCTTCAGAATTTTCATTGCCAAAAACGATCCTGCTCTCTCTCAAATTCCTCTAGCCAACGAGCCCCCAAAAAATGACAGAAGCCAGTCGACTTCCCTGTCAGCTAGATTGTCACGAGGAAGGAGATAAGGAAGAGATCTCACACACACACACACTCTCACAATCAAAGAGAAGCACACACTCAGATTGAGGCAAGGAAGAATGAACTTCTTCTTCTTCTTCTTCTTGTATTACATAAAATGGAATGTACAAGAATGACCTAAAACAAGAATACAACAAGTGCAATATATAAAGATGAGTACATAAGGAAAAACCTAATGTCCGCGAATGAGTGAGCTGGCAAGAAAAAAATGTGCCATCACTCTCGGTAGATAAATCTAATAAAGCTCAAAGAAGTATCCCTGCCATATATCAATGTGACCACTATACATGTTAGAGAAACAATAAATTGATACATCTCATCCTGGATCATCACATGTTGAGCTTGATATCTCAACACTCGCCCTGAAGCTCAACATCATATCCTATAATCCAAGCATCTCCCGAAACTTCTTCAACTTCTCAGCTTCAAGTGCTTTGGTGAAAAATATCAACAACTTGCTCATCTATTCTCACATAAACAAGATCAATATCACCGGCTAATACCTTCTCTCTGATGAAGTGATAATGTACCTTGATATGACTTTTTTCTGGCATGAAAAACAGGGTTCCGTGCTAGCTATATGCTGCTAAGATTATCACAATAGATAGTGATAGGCTTTTGCACTTCCACACCTAAATCTGCAAGTAGCATCTCCAATCATGATGGCTCACATGCTTCCATTGCAACACCTCTATACTCAGTCTCTGTGCTCTACAAAGCAATAGTGGGTTGCTTCTTGCTGCTCCATGTAATAACTGCACCTCTAAGTGAGAATAGAAAGCCACTAGTAGATCTTCTGTCTGGAGTACTACCAACCCAATCTACATCGGTGTATCCATAAACTTGCAAATCTACACCAGCTTCATAAAACAATGCATAATCCAAAGTAGCACTCACATAACATAGAGTGCGCCTCAGAGCATCCAAATGTGGCTTCTGGGAACCTGCAACTTTACCTTGTAAACCCACTTGCAGCCTACAGGTTTCTTTCCTTGCCGCAATGGAACCAACTTCCATGTTTCGTTTCCATAAAGTGCAGCCATCTCCTCATCCATAGCTTTTTTCCAATCTGCATTTCCAATTGCATCTTAAAAACAAGAAGGTTAAGCATCTTGTATTACCTTTGTCATGTAGGCACAATGACGAGCCATGTAACTATCATATGTTAATCGTTGTACAGAATCCCGCATCCTCCCAGATCTTCTTGGTCCTGGGTCACTTCTCCTTGTATCATCTGCATGTGCCTTTCTAACTCCTGGAGTCTTCACAGAGGGCAATCCAAGTTCCTCATCAAGACTCTTTTATGAACCACTTGAATCTGCATCAACGTCTTCAAAACCTGCACATGTTTTATGACCAATAGAAATCTTTTCTTTACCTTTCTTGGATGTATTTGATGAATTTGCTGGACTGAAACTTCCACGCAATCTTCCACTCCATGGATTTGAGTTGGAACTATTGCTTGGTGATGCATCCGATCCACTCAAAATTTGAGATTCTGCACTTGATTTTTCAACATTTTCTTTGTCATTTGGTTCAAGATTTAGTCCTTCTTTGGCATCTGCATAGAAGCTTGACATTTCATCAAATACCACATCTCTGCTCATCTTCACCTGTCGTGTGAGTAGGTTATAACATTTATATCCCTTTTGCTCAAGGGAGTATCCAATGAAGACACACTTTTCTGCTTTTGGATCAAGCTTCATCCTCGATTCATTTGGAACATGTACATATGCAATACAGGCAAAAACTTTCAGATGTGATAAGTTCGACTGAGGGAAGAAGAAAAACCCCTCTAGTCTATTGCAGACCTTTCTTGAATGAAAGGAATAATTCTCTACCTCCACAAACCTCCTAAGTGATCAAAGAAAGCCCCTTTCGATTGCCCCTAGAGAAGAAGGATCCTCTCAAAATCTGCTGTCATGGCTCTCTTACAGTTTCTTCCTCAGAGATACCCAAGTGCGGCTAGCTGTTTCCTCCCAAATTGTTTGTTCATTGTCCTCTTTCTCTTCTTGACTACTATCTTGGCTACGTTCTTCACATGCTAAAGGTTGCCCTTCAAAAAATAGAGCATCCAGACAGGAAAACGAGGCTTGACCTTCTCACAGGGCTGTCATGATCCTTCGTTCCCATTCTGACTGATCCTTGTACACCTCCTCCAATTGCTAATCATCAACAAAATGCCCTATCCTCTTATGATAGAAAGTCCTATAGTTGCTGTTTTGTGAATCCCCTAGCATGCCTGTAGAACTTTTCATGCATTCTCTTTTAGCACGAAATACTCCCCCCCCCCCCCCCCCCCCAGCGTCAAGACTCTCAATGTATACTTCTTCCCCTTTTGGACCTCTAGACACCCCCCTCCGTCAAAAATTGAGAAGAAGCCCCCAAGCTCGTTGCCCCCTTTTTGTCCTCTACCTATGAAGAACTGAGCATCAAAGCACTTTGCTACTACTCGTCCTCTGCTGGCTTGAATCTCCTTCAACGGTTCATGCAATCATTTCCTCCCAGTGTCCCCAATGCCTAAGATGTCGGAGCTGGTGTGCTATCAGAGCAAAAAAAACTCCTCCACTTGCTGCTGTCGATCACAGTCCAAGAACGGCCACACTTCCCCCTAGCTGCTGGAATCAGTTCCCCCTCCCCGTTAATGTCTTCTCTCCTCCCCTTCTGCCAATCGTGGCTACTCACGCTGAGGAGAATGGATAGAAAAAAATCCATGCTGACCTCCCCCCCCCCCCCCCCCCCCCCCCCCCCCCCCCCCCCCCCCCCCCCCCCCCCCCCCACAAGTACTGAAAACGAACGGGAAAAGAACTCCTCCCACTACAGATATATGAAAAGCTTATCAGGAACTCCCTCTTCTGACATGCATCCCCTTCCGGCATGGACACAAGCCTGCACGACCCTCAATTCTCTCGTGAGTGCATTAAGGGGCATAAGCTCTCACCATATCTGACCTTGTAGGGAGCCACCACTGAGGAGATCAGAACCTTTTCCATCAACACGTGCATAATAAATTTCATCAATAAGAAGGGGATCAATGACAACAAGACTTGTGCACAAATGACCTCGGACTAGCTTATTCAACTTATACTTTATTATAAATTGATCTATACAAAGGAGCTCTTGCGCAATCACAACTAGTGATCATGACGTGCATGAACAATAAACTCCCCAAGCTCAAGGATGCTTCTCAGTGGGGACAATAAAGTTGGGCCTAAGAGAATCCTTTTGTTCAAGGGACGTGCTTTGAATTTCAGTATCTTTGCAAGCAGTTCTTCTTCTTGCTCTATAAAACTCTTCACAGTTACAGGTCTTGTTCTCGATGAAGTTCCCAACATAGGCCCCTTTGGTTGAGTCAATTTCAAGCTCCTCTTTTGGGGAATTTCAGCCTCAAATATTATCCTTTGACATCTTGCCAAAAACATTACATGCATCCTTGAGGCTTCTCTTTTGATCATACATACCAATAAGGCTGCTAGGTACGAACTTGTATTTGTCTGCACCATTGCATACTTTCAAAGCACACATGGAAACTACATAATCTAGGAATACATCATCCTCCTCCAACTCCTCAAAACATTCCAGTGCCTTATAAACAAGCTCAAATTCGACATAATCAGCAATTAAAAGTCTACATCAACAAGGAGCTCTAGGAGTCTATCGTTGCCTATGACATGTTAAAGAAATATAGATGTCAAAGAGGAACCATTGATGGTTTAGTTGGGAAGCTCTATGCCATCATTTCCTATAACATGTTAAAGAGACATAGATGTCAAAGGGGAACCATTGATAGCTTAGTTGCTAAGATCAAGGCTAGAAATCTCTTGAATAAAGACCAATGGAAGTTCAGGTTCCAAATAATATGGGCCTTTCCATTCAACATCAAACATTCCATACTTTGGTGGTTGATGCTTCATAATGACCTATGGACAAGAAACAAGAACAAGAGATTTGGATTCAATGAAGGGCTATGTTCCATGTGTGGGGTGGTAGAACAATATCCATAACCTTTTTATTTCTTGCAAGTCTATTGTTAAGTTTTGGATTCTTCTAAGCGGATGTAGCAGCATTGTTTCTCCTCACTCTTGGTACATAGGAATCCTTCTTGGTTGTTGTTACAAACTTGATATAGCCTTGTGGAACCTTTGGACAAGGGAGACCTTATCGTCTATTTGGAAGGCCAAGATTATGGGCCTAAAGTTGGAAGGCATTTTACCTATCAATGGTCATTTTGCTTGTAAAAAATGGATGTTTTTTAAAGCTTTTTGTCAAATGATAGGTTGGAATTGGAAAATTGCCTATCATTTTTTATAAATTTATATGTATATGCCTTCTATAGACATATCAAAATTTCTCATATGAAAGGTAGAAGAAAAATTTTGCATGTCATGTCCAAGCCCATGTAGCTTAGTCGTTTGGTGCCTTGAGTCTCTGGGAGGAAGTCTTGACTTCAAGTCTTTGCTAGACATATGTATGTGTTTCTCAAAGATGAGTGCCTCTACCTTAGGAGGTCGAGTGTGTTTCCAATTCATTATACTCTAAAAAAAAAAAAAAAACAAATTTGCCTATCATATGGCATTTCCTCTTGGCCATGAAATTTAGGCCCCCACTCAGCCTTTCATTTTTAATTCTTTTGTAAATTCGCCCTTAGAAGATTGGGATGTATTGTCTTAAAAAATTAAAACGGCCCTCCTTAAGGGTACTCATGTGTACTCAATTATTGGAGAGAAACCCCCCCCCCCCCCCCAAATGGTGAGAGTCTCTCATTGAGGTGTAGTCCCATAAGATTTCATATGGTGTTATTGTACTACAGCCAATTGGCTGCATTTCTAAAATCCCTTTATAAATTTAAATCATTTTTCTTGTTTGCATGAAAAAAACAAGACAAGTATCTTTCTACATAAGAGAAATCTTCTTGATGTTCATCGAGGCGCTCCAAAATGTTGACTGACTACTTCATAGGGACTCAGGGAGTGCACAATGTCCGTAGGGAGTGCTATGTAATCTTCTGTACAAGTACATATTCCATAGGACGCAAGTCCAGTACTCATGATTGTCGATAGTTCTATCGTCCTACTGGGGAATCGGAACGAACGAGGGGATTCAATCATTCAAGGTTTTGCGAGCACGAAGTCTGATACGGGTCCACATCGTCAGGATTCAGGAATAGATAGATACAGAAGAACTTGATGATGGAGAAGAATAAAACGGCCCGAAAGGACACCACGACATCCACGAGCCTCCTTCGGCCCTGCCGTGCCGTGTAGTCTGGACTTCAGTTTGCAGCATCAGCCGCTTCACGGCATAACATGGCCCACGAGTCTAGGACGCCACAGCTTCTTACAAGCTGTAACTTGTAAGCTCCTGAAAATTCTTACAGCTTCTGTGGCTGCTGATTGTCCAATGCTTTATGCTGATTGTCCGTTCCTAGTAGTAGCCGAATTCCTTTTCTGGATAGAGCTGGTGCTGGTCCGCTGGAGTAGCTCCTCTGGCATCCGACGTCACTCGTCTGACACCAGCTCTCTCTCGCATGCACAGACGCACTCTTGCGCTGCACATGTTCACATGCATTTTTGAATCTGAGCTTCTTTCTCAAGCAAGCTCATGCATGCTGATGGCTTAGGTATCTCTTCTGCAAATCGTTTACATGTGTAATATAACTTTGCATGTTCTGATGGCTTAGATATCTCTTCTGCAAATCGTTTAGATGTGCAATATGACTTTACATGTTCGATAAGTGATGGAGACTCCAAAGCCGAAATTCAAGACGATTTGTGTGTTCTGCGGAAGCAAGAGTGGCACTAAGTCCACCTATAGGGATGCCGCATTCGAGCTCGGTAGAGAACTGGTTAGTAAAACTGCACACACACAGAGAGAGAGAGAGAGAGAGAGAGAGAGAGAGAGAGAGAGAGAGAGAGAGAGAGAGAGAGAGAGAGAGAGAGAGAGAGAGAGAGAGAGAGAGAGAGAGAGAGAGAGAGAGAGAGAGAGAGCTCTATTACCGCAAAGTACCTCCAATGCACACCAACCACAAATGTCTCTCTGGCAGAGACAGAGAGTTCTCTGACCAGAAGTGGCATGCATGCAGTTCTATGTACATACACAGTTTTCTGTCCCTCCTTCCGTGACAAAAATTCCAGTCGCACACATATGATTTACTGCACAGTAATATTTCTATTTCTTTCAGCGTTTTTATTCACGAACACAGATGCTCACAGAATTCATTTCACGCTTCGCGTTTGTCGATTACACTTGCCTGTTATAGTCATAGTGGCTCTCCTCATTATCATGTGCTCAATTATGATCAATAAATTTGTTAACATTTAAACATGCAGATACGTAGATGCACAGCATCCGTCACCACAAACAATACACGTGCAGATGCATGAAAAAATCCTGTGTCCTATATCCTTATTCTCCTGCATCTTAGAGCTGTTTTCTCCCACTGAATGCCCTTTCTGCTTGCAGGTAGAGAGGAAAATTGACCTTGTATATGGGGGTGGAAATGTCGGCCTAATGGGATTAGTATCAAAGACGGTCTACGACGGTGGACGTCACGTGATTGGGTACGCTTTCTATTGTTTCATATTTCAGAGGATCATGAATCATAGATAGTGTGGGTAATTGTATTGCGTATTTTAAGCCCCCCCTTAATGCAATCTTCTTATTACACAATGATCCTTTAGAGTCTAGAGTTGCAGTAAATAGTTTTAAATTTTTTTCCTAATTTTTCGGGTGTTAATAACAGGGTGATACCGAAAGCTTTGATGCGATCTGAGGTATATAACTTTTATACATCAGGAAATATATGTCTTCATAACCATGCATGAATGCTCTTATGCTGATATATTTACGATATATACTGTGCAATCTACTCCTGCCAAGCGAAACATATTGCTGCATATACAGATCTCCATCGTGTTAGCTTGCTGATACATAGAAGCACCTAGATGTGTCATGTACACATATTCAAATAGTATTGGAACTCTATCATACAAACATACCATGCATGTGCACACCACAATCTTCTTCCGTGCGTAAGCTGGCGTGTTTATATGCTGGCAGATGAAAATATACATGCATACGCAACTGAATTGATGGATTGATAGATTTATAGAACACAGGCATGAATATGCATATGCATGCATATGCGCACAACACATGCATACTGACTGGATGCACACATGTTCTAAATAAGTATTAATGCTCATTGTTTGCCTCTTAGGTAGCCTGCAAGACGGTGGGAGAGTTGAGAGTAGTTACAGACATGCATGAACGTAAGGCAGAAATGGCACGCCATGCTGATGCCTTCATAGCTCTACCAGGTTCAGAAGTAGGCAGAAGCATTTTATTGCTTTGTGTTTCTAATGCATGCAAATCGTTCTTTTTCCAATATATTGAAAGTGTTTATAGGTGGGTATGGAACTCTGGAAGAGCTGCTTGAAATGACAACATGGTCACAGCTTGGTATACATGACAAACCGGTACATTGCTAGGCATATAGTCTTCATGCCAATTTGGTTTAATCTTGATGCATTTTTCAAACAGAACTCGGAATTACCTATTTTCGATTCTGTTATTCTGCAGGTAGGACTGTTGAATGTGGATGGATACTATGATGCACTTCTGGCTCTGTTTGATAAAGGTGTTGAGGAAGGGTTCATCAAACCTTCTTCCCGACATATTATTTTATCTGCTACGAGTGCCAAGGAAGTCCTTTGCAAGATGGAAGTAAGAGTTTGATGCCGCTTTTTCTCTTTCTTTTGGTTGTTGTTATTATTATTATTACTATTGCTTTGCTTTTTGTCAAAAACGCTTTATTATTACAAAGGAGAGAAGTACAAGACAATTAGAAAGAGGTACAAGGAAAAAAGCTGCATCAGCCTCCTCAGAGATGCACTGCCCAGCAGCCTTTTGGTCGCCTCTGGAGATACCATGCACTGCCATCATGAAGGGCCTTGCACCCTCGACGTGAGATGCCAATAGAGGGAGGGTGCAAGTGTACGCGAGCAGCCCCTGTGAAACCCAAAAAGGCCATCCAGCCCTATTATTGGGGCGACTGAACAAGGTTTTTTCTCTCCGTTCAGTCCCATAGGGGGTCCTCCAACCAAGAATTACACTTGCAGCAGCCAAGTGCCCCCTTTCCATGACCTTGCCTCATCCCGGCCTTGGTGGCTGATAGGTGCCCAGGCAGAATATACCCCCTATTTGAGTTATATATCCATTCCTCATTCTTCTGGAAGCAGCCACCCTTTTCTCTTCCCAGCCACACACATCGGCAGCCCATGATGGCCTCTCTCTTTCCCTGCAATAGAAGGATAGGCCATCATGGCTTCCAGCAAGTGTGATAGGAGATGGCTAATCATCTAGCCACCTACCTACATGGAAAACACACAAAAGTTGGGACTTACCTGTGCTCTCCAGTCATCGGCTTGCATGTGTTCCTCTTGCTCCTTCCTTTTGCTGGAAGCATCCCATACCACCCCATGCAAGAGGGTGAGAAGCATATCAAGTTGAGCCATCTTGGCTCCATGAGCTCTGGTGGTTTTGTGCATGTCACCTTTCCTTCTCCATATGAGCAGAGAACTGCTGGACAAGTTAAGGCACAAACCATGTTCGCAAAACCATGAAAGGGAGAACATGAGACTCGCTTCTGAGCCGTAGAACCAAACTGGCTCACCCCTCAGTCTCGGGGCCTGCAACTAAGCAGGCAGCCACCTCCTAAGTTGGTGTCCCTTACCACCGACCCCCCACCAAGACGGGTGATGAGGCTTTGCCTAAGGGCCACGAGTCCACGTATCTCATGTGAGGAATGTCTCACATATGAGCCCACATGTCCCATTTATAGAGTCACTTTGAAGAGGTGGCCTAGTTCACACTGGGTGGTCATTTCTCATTTGCTCGGGCAGTTAACTACAAGCACCCATCCTAGATGTCCTTTGGGTTTTGGGGACATAACAATGATCTAATTGATGCCTTGCGTATAGTGAATGATGCTTTGTCTAGACATGAATAGTTAATTCTAGTGCATCATTCTATATGGCTCCCATTCAGAAGTGCTTTTCTCTGTTCATGCAAGGAGCATGGCAATGTACACCTAAGGAACAATCATGTTTATTCCATTGAGGCTCGAAGGTGTTGCTACAATGAATCTTCAAGGGATGGCATCATTGAGCTGGTTCTATATGATGTGGGATATGTTATGGGGCATCAAAAAAAGCCTCTTTGTCAGTTAGAAAAATGGATATGTATGGCTATAACACTTTCTTTGAGAGAGGCTCATGGAAGTTCATTAAAAGCTCATGACTGTTTGTTAAAGGCATAGAAAAGGAATTTTTATTGTTTGCATGGAAAAACCATTTTGTGCAAGTTTATTGCACTAACTGAAATTAATTCACATATTGAATTATGGAAAGGCATGGCCATATAAGCCAAAAGTGCCTTGGCAAACTATGTACCATGGACAAGCTACATGCTAAAGGCACAAAACCTTATTTTTGTAACAAGTGCTACTAAAAACAAGTAAAAGTTTCCTATCACTATGGTGTCTTTCGTAAAACTAATGTGCTTGATCTTCTTCATTTCTATGTATATACGATGGCCATCAAGTTTATGGGGGGGTGCTCTTATTTTATTTATTTTGTTGGTGGCCCTTCAAGTTTTTTGCTTACTTGCGAAAATTATGGGATGAAGCCTTCACTTTGTTCAAAAGATTTCATGCGTTTGTGATCACGAAACATGTAAAAAGTTGAAATGCTTATGTAGTGATATGGTATTGAGTTTATAGCTGCAAAATTTAATAGATATTTTGAAAATCTTGGCATTATGAAGGAGCTATCAACCCTATACAACCATTGTTATTATATTACAGTAGTGATGTGTGTGAACATATCAGGATTGTCAAGGCATTTTTTCCCTCTTTAGGAGGCTGATGATAAGCTTAAGGCCATTTTCTTGTTGATGACCTTACTTGATTCGTGGGAAACATTGGTTGTTTCACTTTCGAATAGCCCCAATCTTACCTTTGATGGTGTAAGGGGTTCTATTTTGAATGAGGAAATCTGGAGGAAAGCTAGTGGTTCAGCCAATGTTACTA
>CM035437.1:103349626-103352126 GCA_020310875.1 Ceratopteris richardii
ATTAGCTTGCATATTATGAATCCTCACCTCATAAGCATCAAGAAAAGCATCATCTTATGATTTCCTCACTACTTGTTTAGTGAGATCGCTGAGTATTTTGTCTTGAAAAGTTGATCGATAATTTTAAATTATCGCATGTGCTTTTTGTGCTTTTCAAGGATTTTTTCACTAAAGAAGCTCATAAGCTATAAATTAGGGGGTTGGGGTCACTTTTAGGAATCAATAAATCATCATTGATCAAGGTGTACTCAAGCAGTGAGTGCTCTAAATCTTGGAGGAGGTGTTTCCAACTTTGGTTGCAGATTTGGAGGAGATTGTGGCAGCCAACCATCAGCTTAGTTTTGTAAGTAGCAAATCCAATTTCAGTTCTTCTTCTATTGTTTTTTCTGTTCCAAGGCTTGTGCCTTCTACTTCAACACAACGAGAAGATTATCTTGCTATTTACATCAATTTTTGATCTAGAGTTTCTGAAACCCTAATTTCAGAATTAGGGTTTTCTGTGCAAACAGTTTTAAACTGTTTCTATTCACTTCAATTGCACATACACACACTCTTTATACCTCTTAGGAACTTTATGCACAATTTCTTGTATCTAGAACCCTAAATTCACTCTAGATTCAGTTTTGTATTAGTATACATTCAATTTTATATCATTACACACATTGTAATTTGACATTCATATCAGATAGTGTGGATAGTGTGTGTAAGTAAGCATTCAGCTTACTTTGACACTTCGACAAATTGTGTATTCTCTGTCTAGTTCTCATTCATCTAATTTTGAGTCTTAAAGTGTGTATGCTAAGGTTCATGCGTTGGAAGATCTTGTAAACCTATGAATATTATTATTAGAGCCCACCTCACTTCGAACAAATGAACTATTAGAGACAGTCAAATCAGCAAACCCTAATCTGAAATTAGGTCTTCTCTGATGATGAGCAGAAGCTATGTCTTAAATTTTGTTGAGGAGATAGGTTGAACACCTGGTACAGCAGCATCAGCATACACACTTTGGGAAGTGTGAATAAGATGAAGGGCAGCTGTTAAAAAAGCCTTCAAATCTGCATATAACTCTTCAAGATGCCTCCTAACTCAAGACCCTAGAGCTTGTACATTAGAGGGCTCATGAATTGATGTAGAAAGTGTGCCAAATAGCTTTCTTTAGAGTTTAGCCACCCCATCAAAAAGCAAGAATGGAACAAAACTTGAATATATGCAGCCACTTACAAGTTTCAGCTAGCACTCACTCCAAAATGTGTGTAGGAGAAAAGGCAAGCAAGAAATCACCAAGAAAAGGGAGTAAAAACACCTAAAATCTGCTCAGAGGATGGCGCTAAAATGTAGATCATGCTTGAGGATGCTCTAGTTTGAGTCTAAGATGTGTTAAAAGTGACCCAAGTGGGTCTTTTTAAAGGATTTTAAGCTATCCATGATTTTTTAAACTTAAAAAAAAGGAAGTTTTTTCAGAACATTTTAATATACGTTTTGTGAGTTTCTACGAAATTAACTTGCTTTTGAAGTAAAAAACAAATTTATAAAAATTTCATGGAAATTGGTGTGGTACACCTAAAATATGGTGCTTTCCTTGATCTCGAGAATAAGAGGTACAAGATGATGTATTTCATATCTTGAGAAGCTCAAAACCTAGAATTAGATTAAGAGTTTTGATGTGCTAAATGATCTCTAATGTCAGGTGCTATATATCATTAGATAGCTTTTTGATGAGAACCATATGTCTATATTAAAACATGTTGAGCATGTTGAGCATTTTGAGCATTTTGATTATTTGGACCATTTGAAAAATTAGGGTTTTGGCCCCTCAATGTGACATTGTTCTTCCAACAATCCTCCTCTCAATGCACATAGGCATAAGGTTCAATAATCCGCATAATTTCTGATGTCTATCTCTAGATAATGCTTTGGTAAAAATACGAAAAAATCGTTGATTGTTTTCTAATGAATTTTGAGATGTTTGTGCATGAACTTTGATACTTGAGAAACTACAAACTGAATGTCCAAATATATATTACATAGATATATGAAGCATCTAACTGCTTGACTATATAGCATAGCATCAAAAGGTTCTGAATCAGCATCTGCTTATAATGATTGTAACATAAATGCATTTGTGGTTCTTCCCAGGGATCTAATATGGGTAGAAATCCATAGGGATAACCAACTTTGAGTCAGACACTTTCTAATGGGAAGGAACCTGGTTGCAAAAGATAGCTAGTGGATGCACAATTGCCATTACCAAGCTCGAAGTACTAAGATGCAGCCCCTTTTTTCTTCAATTTCAGTCCTTTATATAGCATTGCTTCCAAACGACCTCCATGCACACGGCTGGACGGCCTCTTCTTTTCAAGATTGCCCATTTCTTCAAGCCTGTGAGAATCTAAGTCTGACAGATGTTTCCTCTTCCATGTTGGGTGCTTGGATCTTTGTTACTTCCCATCATGCCATCTTGACATGCTGGAGTCATGGAGCCTTGAAGTCTTGGAGT